>MNCI01012079.1:397554-431793 GCA_015680685.1 Gnetum montanum
AAAAAAAAAGAGAAAGTGAGAATTCAAAGCACACCCCTTATATGAAATAATTATTTGGGCTACAAGCACTAGTTATGGAACTCAAATAAATAGTTTCCTCTAACTAACGTCCTTCTCACTCCCCGTTCTCTCCTTCTTGTTTCATCAAAATGGTGATGGCTCTTAGGTGAATGCATTCTTGTTATTCAAGAGGATGGATTGGCCGAATGCATTAATGCAAAGTCACTGGATGTGGTTTTTTTGAGACTGGAATTAGAATGGGATCTACTAAGTCACATTAATCATGAAATACACAAGGGGCTGTACACCACCTTGTTCTTAAGATTCCATTCCATTCTCTTCTCTCCACCCTTCTCTCCATTGTTCACCTCACTACCGGTTATATCATTAGTGTATATTTTAGTTGACGCATTATTTTCTTTTAGGTAAATTCTTGTGGTTAAGACTTTAACTCTTGTTCCAAATGACATTCCTAGAGCCTATGGACTCTTTGAATGTGGGTTTGTCAGGGCATTAAGGGCATGAGCCTGCTTTGGGGAGGACCCACTGACATTCCTATTTGCTACTCTAGTTAAATTCTTTTCCTTAACATTTTTGCAATCTATTTTATTTTGTTCATTTCTATCTTGACATCCATTTCATCGATGTCATAGTTGTCCCTTTTTATCTATCTTTCTTATTCCTTTTCTTTCTCCATTCTAATCCTACCAGAGGTTCGTGATTAGTCATGGGGGTACAGGGCCTAATTTTTTTAATTTTCTTCTAGCCCCTACACCTTCGGTGCTCATCAATATTATATCTCCAGACCTACAATCAGCCATACCATAACCTAGCCAATGGATCTTTCACCGAAGCAGGGTATCAACTACATTGAAATTCATTTACCCTTGCTAATATAAAGTCTATGTTATGTGTGCAAATGGCAATCATACAACAATGGATTGGATCTGGAGGGAACACTTGGAATGGAGCACTGCTGAAAGCAGCTATGCAAAGAGCAAGATCGATGGTGCGCTTACAGATGGATAATGAAAGGCATAATCTTGGTGTTGGCAATAGAAAAACTTCTTTCTCTCTCTCTTTCTCAAGCTACCAAATAAGGCATGATGTCAATGTAATAAGGTGTTCACTCTTGTTTTCATGAACACTAGTTTTGTTGTGTCTTGTAATGATGATCCGTTCACATGTCATCCCATTAGTTCCATTTTGAGTCAATAATCCCATACCTTCTCAATGTTTTGTAAGGAACTCGAGGACGAGTTTTCATTTAGTCATGGGGGTATGATGAGACTTGATATCACATGGGCCGCAATATTGCGTATGCAATATTGCAGCCATCGCGATATCGCATCCCTTGCAATATCGCATACGCATATGCGATATTGCGGTGCGCCATCATATCTATAAATAAGAGGTGACTCTCCCTTTTTTCTCATCCTAGGCTTAGAATATAGTGAAACTCTGGTAGTTTGATCCCTCCAGAGATAGAATATTTTCCATGTGCCGGCAGTAGGAACTCCAAAGTAAACGGATCTTTATTTGAGCAGACATTGTACCTGAACACAAGTTTGTGTACAACAATAAAGATGAACTTCTTGGATAAACCTTGTAGTGCATGGAATTGGCTAATTAGGAATTTTATTTATTGTTATTTACTGCTTATCATTTACATGCTTTATTAGGAATTAAATCCCTCTCAACCCTTCTCTCCTAGTTAAGTGCCTCAGTACGACCGCTTCTTGCACGTGCATTACACATGGTGATCCTAGCAATGACTAGCATTTGGTAACCACGGTTGCATTGGTTCATGGTGTGAATGATAAGTGGGAATGGATGTTGATGCTAGATTAATTCAAACTTAGTTAGTTAGTTAGAGTTAATCATTAATCTCTTCAACCCTTCACCTTTCAGGATAGGAGATAAAACCAAAAAAGACATAAAAATCATATACCTCAAACTTACTTAACCATACACCGTGACAACTACAAGTAAGTTTGGGAAGACAACAAATAATTAACCTTAAGTGTTCCATGAGGCATGTAGGCACTTACTCTGTGGAGTTCGACTAGGTCACGCATGTTACGATCATATTTGTATGGTTGAGTATAGGGGTACCTCGCCACCCATCAAGAACCATATCCTAGGAAATGTTGATGTGTAGAAATAGAAAATGCAATAATTTATCCATCAAAAATAGGAGTAATAGGCCAAGGTAAACATTGAACTAAGAAGATTGGTAGTCAAAAATAGAAATCTCTCTATGGAGAAAGTCTATGCCTTATGCCAAAAATCTATGATTAAGATTGTTGCCGATAAGAATGAGGCTCTTAAATTTGAGAGTTAAGAATCACTACAAAAATCAAGTTGCGATACAAAAGGAAGTTAATGAAAAACACATCCAGATGGCTAAGTAAAAATTTAATGAGATCCTCCAACAACTCCAACAAGGAAAAGAAATATGGAAACCTATCATTGATGGGATAGATGCCTACAACAAAGTAGAGATCTACATTAAGGAGTTGCAAATTGAAGAGATGATAGAATACATGGACCTTTCCAATCTCTAATATGCAAACCTAGCAATGTTGATTGTCGAATGACCATAGTCATAGTTAGAGAAATAGGTGGCCAACTTATATTTTTTGTACAAGACAAAGTTCAAGAACCACAAGGAGACCAAGTAAAATCTTAAGATTGCAAATGCTAAACTCGAAGTTCTTAGGGAAAGATTCACCAATCAAAGATCAACTATTGAGAACCTAGCTAGAAAAATGAATGATTACCAGGAGCTACAGAATGCAATAAGGGTATTCAACATCAAATGAAAATAATTTTCTACCTAGTTCATCAATGTCAAGAAGTTATTTCCAACAATTTCCTATCCTTGGGATGTACCAACTCCAGCCAACATTAGCAAAGTTGTGTGGATTGTGCATAATCCTAGGAGTAAGGAGGAGAAGATGAAAGCATTATTGGATGCTTTTCGTCTTTCACCAGAAGTTGTAGCTATAGCAGAACAATCATAACAACCTTAACCACCACATGTGCCTAAACTAGGAGAGGGTTTTTTGGAACCTCAGGAGCCTCCACTACATGTGCCTAAGCCAAGAGAAGATCATTTGGAACCTTAGGAGCCTCCATCTCCTGGGACTATTTAGTCTTCTTCATTATCTTCACGTCATCAAATGTATTACATTTGTTAGGTTTTTCCTAGTGTTTAATTTTGTAATCCTAAGTGCCAAAATTTTGGTAATGATTATATATTTGTACACTTAGGGACTTAATGCTTATTTGTGTTTGTCGCATGTCTATTATTAGTCAATAATTCCATAACTTTCCAAATTTGAAAAAAACTCAATGATGAGTTTTCATTTAGTTGTGGGGGTATGATGAATTGTAGGTTGGATGCATCAATTAGGCCCTATCAATGCATGATTTAATGCATTGATGTGGCCCTATCAATGTAGTGTCTATTTTTTTCTATAAATACATGCTCAACCATTGTATTTTTTATATATCTTTATCATAGTTGTAGTGGAGCTCTTGTAGTTTTGTCATTTGGAAGTTAAAATATTTTTCTAAGTGCTTGTAGTAGGAGTCAATGAATGTATAGCTCTTTATTTAAACACTATTGTACCTAAGCACAGTAGTGTGTGTGGTAATAAAGATGAGCTTTCTAATAAACCTTGCAGCACTTTGAAATAGATTAATTGTTTATTTATGCATTTAATGTTTTAAGAAATTTCCTTTATGCCTTAAGTAATTAACCTAAATTAAGCTATATTAAATAGTGATTAATTAAGCACATAAGTATGACCACTTCAAGCATATGCTTGGCTCTTGGTAATCCTAATAACACTTAACATTTGGTAACCTAGTAGCATTAAACATGTTTAGGATGTGTATGGAAAGTGGAAGCAAATGCTTATGTTAAGATTAGTTAGGTGTACCTAGTTAGATTAAATTAGCAATTTAATTATCTCATTTTATTCATTATTCTTTATCCTTAGGTGATTTAAAACATAAAATGTAAAAATTATAGAAATCATATGCCTCAGTTTCACTTAACCATACCTTTGCATTTCACAAGCGTAATTGGGAAGATAATGATTCTAGCAATTAGTGTTACTTCCTATAGACCTATGTGCTTAAAAGGCTATAAGTCCAAAAATTTTGATTGGATCGTGCATGAATGCTTAGTGATTTATATGGTTGGGCATAGGGGTACTCATTTCTCACCAATTTTTAATAAAATTTGAAGTCCATTCACTTTGTGTAAGTTTATTTTTTTCTCTCTTATTTAAATCTACATTTTACAATAAATTAATTTGCACCATTTATATGATTTTTAAGTCCCTAGGTGATCAACGAGACCATTCAAGGCACCTTGGATTATCTTTCTTAGAGGCCCTTAGGATCCAAGGTTAAACTATCTACAAGAAATCTTTGGTTTTCCACAACCAATTTTTTTTTGTGCAAAAATACTTATGTTAGGCTATTTGTATTGTTCAGTGTGATCAAGGTATAAGATATCTATTTTTATACATTTTTATATTTTTTATTGCTAATCAATGAAATAAAGGAAGGTTGATAAAAAAAGTTAACTAATTAATTAACTAACTATTCTAAATGTGAAGCATCTATTTCCAAACTTCATACACATCTTGAATGCATACTAATATTGCTAGATTTCTAAGGGTATACTCTTAGGTAAATCAAGTATCCACTTCGAAGTTTACCAAGCATTAATATATTATGCTCGAAGCAGTTGTACTCCTATAGATTATGAATTATAATATCAAAACTTAAGAATAAGAAAGTAAATTGCATGTGACGTAAATAGTTGAAAAGTAAAGTTAAACTATTCCAAGTTCTACATGGGATTGAAGAAATCTCAATTCTATTTCTGTTCATGTAATTATATCCAGGTACATTTGCACTTGAATAGAATGCTATACAATCACTTTTATCTATGATGTGGGAACTCAAAGATAAAATATTCTAACTTCTATGAGAAGAAATTGCAAGAGTTTAGCTAAGGAAATGACTAGAAAGTGTCATAAATTTAAGAGGTATGAACATTTATATAGGCAATGCCTACAACAACATCAACACATCCTAGGATACATCGATGGGGCTACATCAATATGTATGCATCGATATAGTCATCTTATTGATGCTTCATTACTTAATATACTTTATCTAATCATGTTTATATTTTTTGTCACCTAACATTTAATCAAGTGAACCAAAAATGGATTAAATGATGTTTTTATTTTTTAATACTTCTTTTTTGTCTACTAATGCTTTTTGTAGTCCCTTACTACAAGTTTGGAATATTATCCCAAGGCCAAGAGATGAAAATGATTAGATTAAATGATGGAATGAGGCTATGGAAAATATCAAAGTTGTGCAAGAACTTGAGAGGAAAATTCAAATTAAAAAAAAAAAGAACTCAACTCATAATAGATGATGAGTACAATATTTAGTGTCTCACTCAACAACTTGGCCATCCTCTTGTTGTAGTTTTTCTTCAACAAGATATGGCATAAGAAAAATCTATCTTGACTATGTTGGATATCTTCGATGTCCATAGTCTATAATCAAAAGCTTTGGTTAACTAGATTTGTATTGGAGACAAACTTGTGAAAGGTTTATTTTTTAATATCTTAAAGTTAAACCTCCTCCCAACAAGACTAATTCTATTTTAGTAGATAACTTAGTTATATTGACCATAATGATGATACTTGTCAATATTTCTACTACTTTTATAAATAGTTTTCTCTAAAAGTATAAACTTTTAGAAAATGAATGTCATTTTATAGAAAGTACTAGTTTATAACAATGATATTATGCCTTGAATTTTATCTCTTTCGATGATCTTACAAATGTAGTAATGTCTATACCTAATGATAAAGTTCCAATAATGGATGGTTTTTCCACTAACTTTTATAAGCATCTTTGGTATTATATTAAGTTTAATTTCAACATTATATACAAGGAGGCTATATGTAGAGGATCCCTTGAACATATTCTCAACAATGATATGGTTAAATTGTTGCCCAAGGAAGTATATCTATGCTTGGTGAAGAAATAATATCCTATCATATTACTTGGAACTACATATAAAATTATTACTAAAGTAGTAGCCTTCAAGCTTAAAAAGCATATTGTCAAAGTTTTTAATCAAGGATAATTAGGTTTTTTTCCTTGAAAGATATATTCTAGATAATTTTCTAATAATTATTGAACATTTAAATTAGGCTAAAATATGTGGGTAACACTTCTTTCTTCTTAACTTATATTTTGCTAAATCTTATGGTCAAATTGAACAATCTTCATTACTAAGAACTCTTGAGCATATGAAATTAGGAAGCTCATTTATCTATTATATTTCAATTCTTCTTAAATATAGTTTGATCAAAATTTCTATTGATGGAGAACTAGCTCACACATTCATTTCATGAATATCTATTAGGAAATATTGTTCTTTTGTCCTCTTTTATTTAATATTACAACTAGTGTGTTGGACTAGGCCTTTGATTTTGAATCTAGAATGAGCAATATTCATGGTGTCTCTCTTCCATCCAACTTAGGTTGCATTAATATTAGTTAAATTATAGATGAGACATTTTTCATGCTACAAAAATATCAATCAAAGATTCAAAAATATATTGATATTAATAAAACTTACTATGATGCTTCTAGCTTAGGAATTAATTAGGAAAAATCTAGTGGCATTTCATCTTTTTATTGGCCTCTTAATCCTAGCATCCAAAATGTTTTTTGGATATGGATAGAATCACATGAGACTTTAAACTTCTTGGCATACCTCTTGCTATTATACCTAACATTTCACAATTATGAGATTTTATTGTATAGAAAGTTTTACAAAATGTAGAAAAGTAATCTAAACAAATAATAGAAAATTTATTATATTTGTAGACCATTTGATTCCATTGGACAATAAAAATATACATGTCATAAGTTCTGAAAATATCATTAATAAATTTACAAGTATTCTTGGTAAGTTTTGGAACAAATCAACCAAATTTGCAATAGTAATATCTCATCAATGTCTATTTTGCTTTAATGTAGGACATTGTAGGAAAATTTGGTATTCAGCTTCAATGCTTTTTATGTTACATAGTCAAAATATTTGTTCTTCAAGAGCAATTTTGAGTCATCTATATGTTTCAACTGTTAAATGATGAGATATCATTCTCACTATGGTAATTGTGCTTTGTAAATGATGAGAAATAGCAATACATTAATAGTTTATCTTTGAATTAAGACCTTTCCTTGTACTATTAAAATAGAATTATTTTTTTACTTCTATATTTATACATTTTTTTTACAATACTATTTGTTTTACCAATTAGAAAGCTTGCCTAGGATCAAAATAAAAAACATACTCTTGAACATGAAAAAATATTACATGGAGGTTGTGCATCAAGGCAAAGCAAGATCATCAACATGGTAAAAACCATTATCACTAGTCTTAGTGGCAAGAACAAACTAAAAATAGGTTATTTTGGGATAACATAACATCCATAACAAAGCCCCAAGGATAACTAATATTGAAAATGAATAAGGAGCAAAAGGGTGTAACCAAAACATAGTTAATTAAAACTGAGTCATCCCCTATTACAAAGACACAGTGACAAGGGGGAGCTATGAAATTCACAACTAGTAGCATCTAGAAATTGCATCACTTTTAAAAATCAAAGATGTATGAGTTGAACATGGGAATTTCCCCTACTATGCTTTAACTTCCATGCATTGCCATGATGCTAACACATGCATCTTTGATGACCATCATTAGCCATGCTTACATGTCCTTGAGTTCCACTCCTACTTGCTAATAAGCTTAAACCTGTTGGTAGGTAGGGGTAGAACCTAAGAATAATTATTTAAATAAAATAAAAAATAATTCCAATCTCATCAAAGATAAGTATAATAGCAATATGTACTTTTAATAACAACTGAGAAGTTGAAAGTTTAATTTTCTTTATCTAAAATTGTTACCTATATGGAAACATACTTGGAATTTGTCATAAGTCCAACTATGATGTAAGTATGTTACCATGCATGGTTATGCATAATTATTCAAGTAGAGATATCTTTTACATAAGTGATGAGTGATGAGGTAACCCTACACCCAACCATACGAATCACAAGTGTTCATGCATGATCCAGTCGAATTTTGTAGATCTTAAGTTCTCAAGTACACTAGTTCTATATTGTGGAATCTAATTGTGAAAATTGTTTGTCTTTTCAACTATATTTATGGAGATTAATTGTATGGTTAAGTATAATTGAGGCACATTATTTTTATCATTTTATATTTTATAATTTTAAACACCTAGAACAAGAATAAAAGTTAGAGGAATTTAATATCTAATTAATCTATTGCCTAGCTAGCCTAACACAAGTACTCATTCCCACTCTCTAAACATATCCTAAATGCATATAGTACTGCTAGGTTACCAAATGTTAAAAGTTTCTAGGTTTACCAAGTGCTAGACATATGCTCGAAATGGTCATTCTTGTGTTCATTAACAACTGGAAATTAATTGCTTAATTAAATTACATTAAGGTAAAGTGCATGAATATTAAATGAATTAAAAGAAATATTAATCTATTCTCAATGCTGCATAGATTATCAAAAGGGCTTGTCTTTATTTCCATCACACTGCTATGCTCAAGTACATTAGTGCTTGAACAAAGATCCATACACACTTAGGCTCTTATTGTGGACACTTAGAAATATTCTAAATTTGGAATGGCTAAACTGCAAGAACTTCATTATACTATGACAAAAAACTATATGAAAAATGTTTGCCCAAGTGCTATATTTATAGGTTGACATATACCCCGTGATCTCAGATATTCAACATTGCATCTTGGGGTTTGATATTAGGTATCTGATATCGAGGTTCCAATATCACATATTTGATATTGGAGCATGTCAAAACATGATTCATCATACCCCCACAACTGAATGAAAATTCATCCTTAATTGAAGAAGAGGAGAAACAAGTTCCTGAAAAAATATTGGGCAGGTATGGGATTATTGACTAACATACAAACTAACTCAAATGGAATAGACAAACTCTAAGTGCCTGAGTGTATAGACTTACAATATTTTATAGAATTGAGTGTTCATAACAATAGAATTAAACACCCTAGATAAAACTGATATCCCACTCCTCTTGGTAGCTAAAGAGCAAGGGAGAAGATCCAACAATCATGAACAATTCTTGTCACATGGTTCCACTACTTCTTCCTTGGTGAAGATAATCCTGCTTCCAATCCATGCTTTCCACTACAAGTACCTAGTTTCATGGGTGGTTACACTTAACTAGGTTGTCATCATGGTGGATGAATTTTTTTAGTAGTGTTAGTAAGAAGACTGAAGAATAGGGTGAAATGGGTAAGTGATCCCTCAAAGCCTAAAACATTCAAAATGCAATGAAATGCTTGAAGAGGGTTTAAGAATTCACAACAACAAAAAAGAGAATCTCATTGAAAAATGTTGTGACAATGTGCACAATAGGATTTCATTGATGGGGTGCACAAAAGGATTTGATTGTAATAATGTATAAGGATAAAGAACTTAACTAACCTAACCAAAAGATATGCAAGTTGATCCTCCCCAAAGCAAGCACATGCCTTTTATTTCCCTTGCATAAATTCAAATCGAGGAGTCCATGGGCCCCATAGATGATTAATGGCTATGGAAAGTTAAGTACAAAAACCCAAAAGAAACTACCTAAGAATTTTGACACATCAAACCATGACATCGAATAAGAACATGAAACCAGTAGTGAGGTGATACATGAAAAGCATAGATATATGAGAAAGAGAGTGGAATGGAGTTCCCATGTAAGGTCACATGAAGTCCCTTGTGAATTGTGTGGTTAAATGACTTTATAAAATCCATCCTTAGTCCTAACCAAAACCAACCATGTTCAATGACATCGCATTACCATTCTAAGACTAGTCCACCCCCTTGAGATACAAGAGTGCTTCCACAAAACAACCATCATTAATTTTTAAAGAAGAAAAGAGAAGTAGCAAATGAGGAAGGGCCTTAGTTAGAGGGGACCTTCAAGCATGGGTAACATGTCTTTCTAGTCCCATAACCAGTGCTTGTAGATCACTTATTTTGTCTAAGGGGTGTGCTTTGAATTTTCATCATTTTTCACTTTTTTATTTTTATCTTTATTTTTCACTCTATTTTTTTGGAAATGGAAACCACAGCATGCAAAGACTTATTCAAATTCCTATTATTGGTCAACATGGAATGGTAATAAATCCATGAAAACACGCATGCACCCAAGTAAGTAGAAAAGCAGAATGGTAATAAATCCATGAAAACACACATGCACCCAAGTAAGTAGAAAAGCAGAAAGAGTACCAAATCCCCTTGAATTCACACCCTATTCAAACCTTTGAATCCTTTCCAAATCTAGAAATTATCAAGGTCACAAATTTGTTAAAGTTTTATTAAGTAAAAAGGAACTACATATTTCTAGAATAAGGAAAACCATAGAGTTTATGGATGAGTGGATGTTGTGGACTCACTACCTATTGTATAAAGTAGAAACCATGTCAAAGTTATTAGTAACAAAATTCAAAGCTAGAATCTAGACATCAACAATCAAATAACTAGATAGTACATGCCCACACCAATTAAATCACACTGTACCCACTTGGTAAGAAGGCATGACATTATTAAAACATAATCAAAAAATCATATCCAAATAAAGAAAAATATAAGAGAAATTGTAAAATATGTAAGAAAAATAAAATGTACTAATGATGTTGTAAAATCAAAATTTGAAAAATTAATAACATAAAAAGAAAAATGTGTAAGATTAAGAATGTGTAAAATAAAAAGTTGTAAAAATAATAAAGTGTAAAAAAAATGTGTAAAATAAAAAGATGAAAAACTAAGAAGCTACTTATATGATTAGCATGGATGGCCATTTCCCCCATGACTAAGTTGAAAGGAGGATATTTTAAAGATTGAGTATGGTTGTCCATCCGATGAGGCATTGGTTGTACTGGCTTGCTTAGGATTGTGGAAATATTTGACTTATTTTATGTTGGCTAGCTATTTCTTGTTTGGGCTCTCAGGTTTGTAGATCATCATGGCACCAAAAGGGAAAGTGTCATAAGTGATGTAATGTCCTTCCCACAACATTTGGAACTTAGTTTGTTGAGGTACATATGTGAGGTTCCAGTAGAGGACCTTATCTCTTAGTTGAAATTTGAATTTTCTAATTCTAAGGTCATGGCACCTTTTGTTGAATGCCTTGTGCAACTCATTAGATGACAAATCCACCAATAAATTTTTGTATAGAAAATTGAGATTCATTAATATTTATTTTTACACTAGACTTAAGTCAAGGTCAAGGTCACAAGCTATTGAAAGTGTACAGAGCTCAGATTGAACAAAAAGTATTGGTAATTTTCCATACACCAGCTCATAGGGAGCATAACCTATAGGAAGTTTCCATATTTAATGGTAGGCCCAAAGGGCATCGTTAAGTTTTATGCTCTAGTCTTTCCTATATTTTCTAATAGTTCTCATTAGTATCTTTGTGGTTTCCCTATTTGTAATCTCAACTTGACCATTGGCTTAGGGATGGTAGGTGTTATGAGTTTATGTTCAACCCCCAAGCATTTCATAAGCTTTCAAAGAGTAGTGCCTGTAAAATTATCAGAAATTAATGCACATGGCACAACAAACCTATTTACAACATTTTGTTGTACAAATTGAGTAACAGTAGAATATGTATAGTCAATGACAGCTACTACTTCTACCCATTTCATACAATAGTCAATAGCAACTATGATGTAAGCCATGAAATCAATCCCCTAGATGTTGAAGGATTCTATTGATTGAATCCATNGCCTTGAAATCAATCCCCTAGATGTTGAAGGATTCTATTGATTGAATCCATTATTGAGGTCCCTCCATTCGAGTAGTCATTCCATGATCTTATTGGTAGAGTTCACAACAATGGACATATTGATGAGCACCCCTAAAGATTATTGGCCAATATTACCCTGCCATCAATATTTTAATGGCCATGTGTCTTCTAACATAGTGGCCCCTAGAGGGACCCTCATGAGAATCCTGGAGAATGTGTAATTGATCAGCATCAAGGACACACCATCAAACCAGGCCATCAACACACACTTGTAAACATGTCTATTGATCTCCATGAAGCATTTTACCTAGTGAAGAAGCTATTTTTTCTTCCAGTGGTCCAAATTTTGTGGCATCTCTTGAGTGAGAAGATAAGTGAGAATGCCATCATACCATTTAGGCTCATTGTGCAATTGTTTGGTTATAGCCTTAGCAAAGAGGAGGCCATTAGGAAACAGATCAAATAGTAGACTTTCTTCCTCTTTATTGTCCCATTGTAATTGAGACAAGTGGTTAGCAACCACATTCTTAGTTCTTTTTCAATTTATCATCGTACGATTTAATTCCTATAAGATCATCAACCAACATATAACATGGGTGCTCACGATTGGCTTGTTTATTAGGAAGCAAATGGAATTGTGATCTATGTGCACAAACACTTTGTATCCAAGCACATAGTGCCTAAACTACTTCAAAACAAACACCACTACCATCAATTCTTTTTTTTTTGGTGGGGTAGTGTAGTTGTGCATCCATAATTCTTTGGCTTATGCAGTGGATGTAGTATGGCCATTTCTTGTCATCCATCTATGTAAGCATAGCTCCCAAGGCATAATTTGATGTATCCATCATAACATCAAATGGTCTAAACCAATCACGTGCTTGTAGAATTGGAGCTTCTACAAGTTTCTCCTTTACCTATTAGAATGTTATTTCATAGTCATTAGTCCAAATAAATACTACATCTTTCTTCATTAGCTCAACCAATGGTTTTGCAATCTTAGAAAAATTCTCTGTGAATCATCGATAGTAGCCAGTATGTCCAAGTAATGACCAAACACGTTTGATGATTTTTGGTTGATGGGTAATTCCTTGGATGTCCCTTATTGTTTTAGGATCTACCTCAGTTCTTGCTTGTGAGATTTGGTGCCTAATACAATGTCTTTCTAGATCATTAGATGACTCTTTTGCTAATTGAATCGCAAGTTGGTTTCAACACATCATTTTAGTACTTACTCTAGGTAGTCCAAGGCTTACTCAAATGTAGCTCCTAGGTGGAGAAGTCATCCATAAAGACTTTCACACTACTACCAATCTACTATTGAAAAAGGCTTTGGACAAAGCTTTGGAAAGTAGTAGGGGCATTTCATAGACCAAATGGCATCTTGTGATATTGATGAGTGGCGAGGTACCCCTACACTCAACCATACAAATATGAGTGTTACACACACAATCCAATCGAACTATAGACTAAGTGCCTACACACCTCATGGAACACTTAAGGTTAATCATTCGTTGTCTTCCCAGACTTACTTGTATTTGTCACGATTGTATGGTTAAGTAAGTCTGAGGTATATGATTTTTATAGTTTTTATGTTTTATCTCCTATGCTAATGAGGTAAAGGGTGAAGAGACTAATTAACTAACTTTAACTAACTAACTAAGCCTTAATTAACCTAGCATCAGCATCTGTTCCCACTTACCATTCACACCCTGAACCAATGCAACCTTGGTTACCAAACGCTATTTGTTACTGGGATCACCAAGCATAACGCACGTGCTCAAAGCGGTTGTACTGAATGCACTTAACTATGGGAGAAGGGTTGAAAAAGATTTAATTAACTAATAAAGCATTTAAATGATGAATAATAAATAATAGTAATGAAAGTCCTATTTAGCCTAATCCATGCACTACAAGGTTTATCCAAGAAGTTCATCTTTATTTCCATACAAAAACTTGTGTTCAGGTACAATATTTGCTCGAATAAAGATTCGTTCACTTTGGAGCTCCTACTATGGTCACATGGAAATTATTCTATCTCTAGAGAGGTAAAAATGCTAGAGTTTTGCTATGGTCTAGGCCTAGAGTGAGAAATAAGGGAGAGCTACCTCTTATTTATAGACTTGGCAGCGCACCATGATATCATAGCCTATGTGATATCGTGTCCCATCATACCCCCATGACTGAATGAAAACCCGTCCTCAAGTTCCTCAAAAAATATTGGGAAGGTATGGGATTATTGACTTGAATGGAACTAATGGTGAATGGAATGACATGTGAACAGATCATCATTAAAGAACAAAACAAAACTGGTGTTCATGATAACAAGAGTGAACATCTTATACATTTGACATTAGGCCTAATTTGGTAGCTGAGAGAGAAGAAAGAAGAGAGAAGAAGTCTATTGCTACCAATGCCCAGATTGCGCCTTTCATTATCTATCCATAAGCATGCTATTGATCTTGCTATTTGCATAGCTTCTTATGCACAAATCCATTCCAAGTGTTCCTTCCAGATCCAATCCATTCCAAGTGTTCCCTCCAAATCCAATCCATTGTTGTGTGATTGCCATCTGCACACAGAACACAGTCTTTATATTAGCAAGGGTAAATGAATCATAATGCAGTTGATACCTTGCTTCGGTGAAACGTCCATTGGCTAAGTTGTGGTATGGCTGATACAGGTCTGGAGATATATTCATGGTAACTATCGAAGGTGTAGGGGTTAGGAGAAAATCAAAAAAAATTGGGTCCGAACCCCCATGACTAAGAGAGAACCTCCGGTAGTGATAGAATGGAGAAAGAAAAGAAACAAGAAAGATGGAGAAAAAGAGAGAACTATAACATCGATGAAATGGATGTCAAGATGGAAATGAACAAAATAAAATGGATTGTAAAAATGTTAGGGGAAATAATTTAACTGGTGGACTAAATAGGAATGTCAGTGGATCCTCTCCAAAGTAGGCTCATGCTCTTAATGCCCTAACAAACCCACATTCAAAGAGTCCGTAGGTTCTAAGAATGTCATTTGGAACAAGAGTTAAATTCTTAACCTCAAGAATTTACCAAAAATAAAATGATGCATCCACCAAGGTATGGACTACTGATACAACTGGCAATGAGGTGATATATGGGGAAAGAAGGATGGAAAGTAGAGAATGGAATGGAATCTCAAGAACAAGGTGGTGTACTGCCTCTTGTGGATTTCATGATTAATGTGACTTAGTAGATCCCATTCCATATCTAGCCTCAACAAACCACTTCCAGTGACTTTGAATTAATGCATTCAGCCAATCCATCCTTCCAACGAAACAAAGGAGGAAAGAATGGGAAGTGAGAAGGGCCTTAGTTAGAAGGAACATGTTTATTTTTAATTCCATAACTAGTGTTTGTAGTCCAAATATTATTTCATCTAAGGGGTGTCCTTTAAATTCTCACTTTTTTTATGTGTTTATGCGTGAGAACCACACCATGAAAAGACTTCTTATTTTTATTTACTCAGCTTCCTGATAATTAGGTAATGTCGAAATGGTAAGAAAACTCAAGAAGAAAACATCCAAGCACCCAAGAGAATGGCCAACACAAATGCATCAAGTTCCCTTGAAGTCACACACTTTTCAATCCTTGAGTTCTTCCTTTGTTTGAGAAATTCCTAGTCACCGATTCGCTATAGTTCTTATTATTGAGGAAAATGACTGTACAGTTCCAAGCCAAGAGAGACCATAGAAACTTGTGGATGTATGGATGAAGTGGACTCATTGCCTGCCATATCAAAAGATCATACCTTAGTATCAACATCATAACTTAAAGGTAAAAACCAAGCATTAGCAATCAATAGGAAAACAATTCATACCATCATGAAAAACACTTATTAAATGACAAACTTGGCAAGATGGATAACACACACACACACACACACACACAAGAAATGAAAAAGTATAACAATGTTGTAAAACAAAAATGCGTAAAACAAAAATGTGTAAAACAAAAAGTAAAAAGAACTTAGGGCCCCGAATGATTAGCATAGGTGGCCATCTCCCCCATGGCTGAATGGAAAGGAAGAGATCTGAAATAATGAATGCCTATTTGAATTTTTTAGAAGTGTCCAACTTCTCTCGATTGATGTTTTTAGGTTAAGGGGTGGAAGTCGATGACACTCATACTCCAATGTATCTATGCCTTCATTGTGGGCATGATTTTTTCCCCCAGTTTGTTCCATGCATGTTGGTGGGCTACTCTCTTGATCAGTTTTCAACCATTGGGTGTTCTTTTGTTATGTGGTTGCTACATACAGGCACCTTTGTATTTGAGTTTCTTGGGCACACCAATTGCATGCAGGAGATGTTGAGCATTCCTCCATGTCATCACCCTCTAAGTCACTATATGTGATGCATGGAACTTTCTTCTTCTCCATCTTTCCATAAATTTTTACCTTAGATATCTCCAAGGAAAGATCGCTAATTCCTAGGCATGCATCTATTGTACTCAGCCAAGCCCTTCCTATTATAATTGGGAAGTTCCCTTTGTTGTTGTTGACTTCTATCACTAGGAAATCAGCTACGTATGACCAACCACACACAGTAGTAATGATGTCCTTCACCAATCCCAAGGGAATGGTGATGGACTGGTCAGCCATCTCTAGTTGAATATTTCTCTTCTTGAGTGGAGGTAGGTTCTAGGCTTTATACATTTCTCGTGAGATTAAGTTGACTCCAGAACTTGAGTCAAGAAGAGCCTTATGAGGTTCATTCCCAGTGACTTGGAGATAAATCAAGGGGCTTCTGGGATTAGAGAATTTCTTGGGAAGGTGGCCCACCATGATCTAGTCAATAACGGCATGTGTTAACATAACCGTGTGTGTTAAGCTTTGTTGTTGGTTTGAAGGGAGCTTCGAAGCCTTAATTGTTGGAGGAGCGTACATAGACTCAACTGCTTGTGATTGTGAGAGCTTGTTTAGGCCTTTTGTTTTGAAGAAAGGTCTTATCTTCATGTGGTTGTCAGAACCAGTAGCAGTTTGAAGATTTACAGCTATCGTAGCATTATGTTGCTACGGTTGAGTGGGGAGTTCCCCTTGCATTGTTGGAGTGGATGGTATTGGAACTATTGGTGTAAGAGTGGCGGATGGATTTGGAGGATGGTACATTTATGATGTATCTTCTGTAAGAGAAGGATTCCTAAAATACTCCTGAACTTGGTAGTGACATTGTGGGGTTGCATGACCTATAGAGTCACTTGGAGAAATCGGTTGTTGCACATAGTAGCCATACGGGTTTGGTTACCGGTAAGGGTATTATTTTCTAGGTAGTGGCATCCCCCATGACTATGGGTGTTACCACTGCTGATGTTTCCCAATAGATTGTGGTGGAGTTTCACTTGGATAATATGTTAATAGTTGGTGGACCTACCTTGGGTTACCTTGGGGATAAGGTAACCTTCGGGGTACCTACCGTCTGTTAAGTCTTGGGTTGAGTGCATACACGCTAGACTCCTGTAGATGTGAGATTATTGAACAACATCCCTTAAGATGGTCATATTGGCATATCTCACATCCACCGTCATTTTCTATGTCCGAATCTGCAACCTCATCGATGATAGTCATTTTTCCCTTACCCTTGTCATGTGCATGGCCTAAATCTCTCCACTTTTTCTTACCATGTTCACTACTTTGTTCCTCTTTAGAATCCTCTACAATTTTTAGGACAGTTTCAATTTTACTATCTAAGGAGCTCCATATTTTATCTACCTTAGCCGATACTTCCTATATTAGCTTTTGAAGTAGCAAGGTTTTTCTATTCACCAACTCTTCAAGTGGTGACTCATCCTCTTCATCACAGAATCTCACTCCCTTATTTCGGAGCAAAGGATCACAGTTATCTTCTTCCGCTCTTTCTCTTTTTCATAGCTCCCCTTCTTCTTTAGCTACTTGCTCCAAAAATTGATGAATTTCATGGCATCTAATTTTAGATAGTCTTCCTTGGGCATAAGTCCCAAGGATTCTCCTAGTTTCGTGTCTTAGCCTATCTACAAGGTGGCGTATTTGATCCCATTGTGCGTAACCATGGCCCAGGAAATGATGTAGCAATGCGTAGTAGTAGCCCATGGTAGCATCTAAGGGTTCATGATTACCCTACTTCCATCCTTGGATCTTCATACGCAAGTTAGACACTCTAGAGTACGTTTGGTATTTATCGTTAAATAGTTCTAACATCGTACTCCACCTCCTAATAGTTTCCAGCTCTAAGGACCAATACCAACTATCTACTTCTTTTATCAATGTCCTAGGGAACAACTTTAACTTCTGCCACTTTTTTTCAATATTTTGCAAGGCATAGGCATCGTGGAATGCCTATAAATGATTCTGTGAATCAGCATTGTATCCCCCTTTGAAGCGTGGGATATTATTCATGTCTAATCGCTTGATCCAGCTATCTTTCTGATGCCTTGTAGGTATTCTGATGGCCTCCATAATATCTAGCATACTTCGGGTGGCAAATAGGGGCTTGTCATGATCATCTCTCTCATGACGTCTATGATGCCTATGTGGTTCCCTACTTTCCCTTCTATGCCTTGACTCTCTCGAATGCCATCTTCCTCGCTCTCGACTCTCTCATCGAGGGTTCTCATTTTTCTTATCCTTACCCTTATCCTCACCATTGTGTTCTTTTTGACTATGTCCTAATGTGGAAGGAGAGGGTGAATTATGTGATGAAGGGGAAGAAGAAGGAGAGCCATTGCCATGACGATGTCTCCTGCCTTCTCTTCCGTGTTCCCTGCCTCGATCGTGATGACGATCAGAATGCTTACCCTTATCTTGTGCTTATGTTCCCTCAGTGAATAGTTGGTGTTCATGGGGATCAAAACTAGGGTTGTGTATTGTGGATCATAGGTTCTGATACCCCACCTCCTCACTATCGTTAGAAGGGGGAACATCATTTTGTGGAAAACCTATGGAAATAGGTTCACCACTTTGAAATTCTCTTATGATGGGTGAAGAGTTATGGGGCCCTTTACCCTTCAACGATGTATGGTAGCTCTCCTTCCTTGAGTCCCTTAGACATTGCACTTCTATGGGATGGTAATCCCTTGTGTCAAAACTACATGCAACGTACTCAGCATATAGCTGCATCATGTCTATCTGTGCAAGAGCACAGAGGAGCATGTTTGGGACTGAACAATTTGGAGGTAACACTATGTTACCTTGCAAGTCTCTCCAACATAGTTTCTCATATTAATGGAGGATAAAAGTAAATTTGGGCATGTACTCATTGAAATGAGTATATATCACCTGGAATTCTTGAGGAACTAGCGGTTCTTGGTTACGTGTGTTAGACTGTCGATTGTTTCTTGTATGATCCCTAGGTGGTGAAGTGCTTTTATGAGAAGAAGAAGAAGACATTATGTCTTATCAGTGTGTTGTTTTACCATTGTTAATTTTTTGTATGAATAACCCTAAGGGTTCGTTAAGCTCCCAACTATGTGGATGGTTTCCTATGTTCTACTTAGTGCACAAACACTTAGTCCCCGCCAATGGCACCAATGATGAGTGGCGAGGTATCCCTACACTCAACCATACGAATATGAGTGTTACACACACGATCCAATCGAACAGTAGACTAAGTGCCTACACACCTCATGGAACACTTAAGGTTAATCATTCGTTGTCTTCCCAGACTTACTTGTATTTGTCACGGTTGTATGGTTAAGTAAGTCTGAGGTATATGATTTTTATATCTTTTCTGTTTTATCTCCTATGCTAATGAGGTGAAGGGTGAAGAGACTAATTAACTAACTTTAACTAACTAACTAAGTCTTAATTAACCTAGCATCAGTATCCGTTCCCACTTACCATTCACACCCTAAACTAATGCAACCTTTGGGATTACCAAACGCTATTCGTTGTTGGGATTACAAAGCGTAACGCACGTGCTCAAAGCGATCATACTGAATGCACTTAACTAGGAGAGAAGGGTTGAGAGAGATTTAATGAACTAATAAAGCATTTAAACATTAACAATAAATAACAATAAATAAAGTCCTATTTAGCTTAGTCCATGCATTGCAAGGTTTATCCAAGAAGTTCGCCTTTATTTCCATACACAAACTTGTGTTCAGGTACAATATTTGCTCGAATAAAGATTCGTTCACTTTGGAGCTCCTACTATGGTCACATGGAAATTATTCTATATCTAGAGAGGTAAAAATGCTAGAGTTTCGCTATGGTATAGGCCTAGAGTGAGAAACAAGGGAGAGCCACCTCTTATTTATAGACTTGGTGGCGCACCACGATATCGTGTACGTGATATCATAGGGGAAGACACGATATCGCAGGGGAAGACGCGATATCGCGGTAGACATGATATCGCGTATGCGATATCATGGCCCATGCAATATCACATCCCATCAAATATGCAAAAGTTTCCTAGGGACTTGTGAACATTATTTTTCCGTGGTACTCTACTGCTATTTGGATTTGGTTATAGCCACTATATCCATAAAGAAAACTATAATAGCAATGCCCAGATATTTTGCCTAGCACTTGATCAACAAATGGCAATGGAAAATGGTCCTTTAATGTTACCATATTTAGCAACCAAAAATTGATGCAAAGTAGCCACTTTTCTACTTTCTTTGGTACAATCACAGGTGGACTAATCCACTTACTATCTACAATGGGATAGATGAACCTGGCATTGAGGAGTTGTTCGATTTTCTCCTTGATGATCAGCTTTAGTTTGGGGTTCAATTTCCTCTATGGCTGCCTCTTTGGCTCCACATTTGGATAAGTGTAGATACGATGCTAGCATATCCACGGATCAATCCCTATGAGTTTAGGATATGACCAAGCAAAGGCTACTAATCATTTTTCAACCAATTTTAATAGTATCTATTTTTATTCTTAAGTAATATTTGCATTGATTATTACTAGCTTCCCATTTTTTAAGAACACATATTTCATGTCAGCTGGTAAATTTTTTAATTTAAGGGGCTCTTGCTTGAAATTTTTAGGAATTTCCAACTCTTTCCAATAGGTATCATCATTTATAGTTTCAAAGAGTTAGTGATGAACTTGCTCTAGTTCATCCATGTCTATGACATATGCGTACATCATGCTCTCAGTCGATTCCATGCAAAGTGTATTACTTTTGGGATCAACGATTAGCCACTGGGGACCCTCTTGTTTTATGGATGCTACATACAGACACCTTTGAATATCTGCTTTTGGTGCACACTACTTGTATGTAGAGATGGATGGTTATTTCACAGACTAGAGTTTCTGCACATAATTGCACCCTATATCGTTGTACATGATGCATGGAACTCACTTCTTCTCGATCTTTCCAAATGTATTTTCTTTGGATATTTCTAGGGAAAGATCTTTGATGCCCATTCTTGCATCAATGGTGCTTAGCCATTCCCTTCCCATGATGGTTGGGAAGTTCCCTTTGTAGTTTTCCACCTTGATCACTAAGAAATTAGTAGGATAAGACCACCAATGGATAGTGTCACAATGTCTGTCACTAGTCCTAATGGAATAGTGATGGATTGATCTACTAATTCTAATCTGATATTACTCTTCTTGAGAGGGGGCAGGTTTGATGCAGTGTACATTTCATAAGAAATCAAATTAACACCTCAACCTGAGTTAAGGAGAGCTTTACATGGTTCATTCCTAGTAATCTGCAAATAGATAAGAGGACTTTTGAGATTAGCTAATTTCCTAGGAAGGTTTCCAGCCAAAATCCAATCAAATATAGTGTGACTCAGCATAATAGTATGGATTCAAGGTGGGATTTAGTTTGAAGGGGACTCAAAGGAATTTGGTGTAGAGAGAGGTGGAGGAATAGGATTGCCAACTGCATGTGGATGTGAGGGCTTAGGTGGAATGTTGGGTCAGAAGAAAGTTCATTTCTTTGACTAGGTGTCCAATCCACTCAGTTGATAAATTGGTTGGAGATTTATGGCCCTGGTGGCATTGTGTTGTTGCAATTGAGTTGGGAGTTCACCATGCATAGATGGAGCAAGAGGTAGTTATGTTGAGGGTGAAGAAAGATGTGCACAAATAGGAGGAGGATAAGGATAAAAGGTGGTCACCCTTCTTGCATGTGGATAATGAGTTCAATAATAATTAAGAGGGTAGTAGTGAGATTGAAAGGTGGAAACATGACTAGAAGAATCATGTGGAGACAAACATTACTGAATGTAATACCCATATGGATCATGTTGTCTATAAGGGTATTTCTACCTTGGAAGTGCCAATGCCCATGACTATGGGTTTGCCACTATTGGTACTACTCATAGGATTGCGGTGGAGCTCCACTTGGATAATACTATTGTTGCTAATGAAACTACCTAGAATTGCCTTGAGGGTAAGGTAATCTTCTGGGTGTTTTCCTTTGTGCCAGTCATGGATCTAGGACATACACCCTAGACCCCTATAAGTGTGACATAATAGAACAACATCCCTTAGGATGTTCATAATGGTATATGTTACATCCACCATCATCATCTAATTCGGTTCTGAAAAATTCCTCTATTACAACAATATTGCCCTTACCTCTTTGATAGGCACATTCAGCTTCCCTATGCCTCCTACACTCATGATCACTACCTTGTCCTTTGGACTCTTCAACAATTTTTAGGATAGCTTTAAATCTACTATTCATGGAATTCCATAACTAATCAACCTTGGCCGTAATTCTAGATTGAAATTTTTGAAGTGGCAAGGTTTTCCTATTCACCACATCATCAAGTGATGATTCTTCCTCACTGTCATAGAATCAAACCTCCCTCTTGCAAATTGAGGGATGACAATTGTACTCTTCTGCATTTTCTTAATTTCTCAATTCTTCTTCTTCTTTCACTAATTGCTCAATTAATCTTTGGATCGGATGAGCACTTTATTCTAATAGATTCCCTTGGGCATAAACACTAAGAGTTCTCCACATTTTTGATCAAAGCCCATCTACAATGTGGCAAAGTTAATCCAATTGAAAGTAACCATGGTCATGACATCTATGTAATAAGCAATAGTATCAACTAATGGCAGCATCCAAGGGTTCATATGTCCTTTGTTTTCATCCTTGGACTTGCTTGCTCAAGTTGGACACTAAGGAGTATGTTTGATATTTCTCATTAAATAGTTCAAGCATTGTACTCTATCATCTAATAAACTCTAGTTCTAAGGACTGGTACTAGTTCTCTACGTCTTTAATGAGTGTCCTAGGGAACAACTTAAGTTTTTGCAACTCATTTTCTATATTTTGCAAGGCACATGCATCTTGAGGAGCTTGGAGATGGTTCTACAGATCTAAGTTATATTCCCCTTTGAACCAAGGAATATTGTTCATGTCTAGGTTTTTGATTTGACTATCCTTTACGTGCCTTGTGAGAATTCTGATTGCCTCTACAATATTTAGCATACTCTGGGTAGCAAGAAAAGGTTCATTATGATTTTGATGCCTATGATGTCCTCTACTATCCCTTCATTCATTATGATAGGCCTCTCTTGACTACCCACACCCTGGGTCTTGACTTGCCCAACAATCCCTTTGATTATCTTAGTCTCATCAATCACCTCCATTATGATCATGCCCCCTGTAGTTGTAGTCGAAGCTAGAATAGGAAGAAGATGACAAAGATGAAGAGGAAGGAGGACTTGCACCATCATGATGCCTACTACCTCATCTTTAGTGATCATGGCCATGATCATGATCAAGTTTCTTATTTGCATCCCTGACCTAACCTACCCCCTTGGATCCCCCTTTGTCGTTGGATCCATTCTTACTAGAACTCAAATTATGGATCATGGATTATAGGTTCCGATTTTGACCTCCTTTACCAAATTCAAAAAAAAAGGAGTTTTTCCAAATGGAAAACCCCTAGAGAAGGGTTCTCCACCATCTTTTTCATATGGCAGGTATAGAAAATCAGTGAACCACTTACCCTTCACAAATTCATAGCATTTCTCTAATTGGTGATCCCTTAGACATTGTGCATTAGTGGGATGATAATCCCTGGTATCAGTATCTTGTAGAACTTACTCAACATGAAGTTCCTAGAGGCCCGAATGCACAAGAGTTTGGTGGAGCATCGTAGAAATAGCTCGATCTTGCAACAACACAATGTTGCCCTCTATGTCATGCCACCATAGCAGTCCATCCTAGTGTAGGATGAAGGTGAAGTTGGATACTCATTAGGATGAACATATACCACTTGATATTGTTGGGGCACCTACTAATTCATTTCATTAGACTTGAACAGAGAATCACTCCTGCGAGAAGAAGACGTATTGTGTTAGATAATAAAAAAGGTAGTGTACATTTTAAAATTGTTGTAGTAATCTTAAGATATGATATGACTCTAAGTTTCATTCCAACAATCTTAAATAATTTCCCCTATGTTGTAGATAGAGCATGTAATAACTAAAAGGTCCTCAACAACAACACCAATGATGAGTGGTGAGATATCCCTATGCCCGACCATACAACTCACAAGCATTCATGTGCAATGTAGTTGAATTCTATAGACCTGAAGTACACTAGTTATAAGATGTGGAATCTAATCATGGCAATCATTATCTTCTCAACTATACTTGTGAAGCTTAATTGTATGGTTAAGCATAATTGAAGCACATGATTTTTATCATTTTATATTTTATAAGTTTAAATGCCTAGAACAAGACTGAAAGGTAGAGGAATTTAATATCTAATTAATCTCCTACCTAGCTACCCTAACACAAGTACATGTTCCCACTCTCTGGACACATCCTGAACACATATAGTGTTGCTGGGTTACAAGACATTAAGCATTTTTGAATTACCAAGCACTACATGTATGCTCCAAGTGGTCATGGTTGTGTTCATTAACAACTAGAAATTAATTGCTTAATTAAAGTGCATTAAGGTAAACTACATGAATATTAAATGCATTAAAAGAAATATTAATCTATTCTCAATGCTACAAAGATTATCAAAAGGTCTTATCTTTATTTCCATCACACTGCTATGCTCAGGTACATCAATGCTCAAAAAAAGATTCGTACATACTTAGACTCCTACTATGGGCACTTAGAAATATTCTAACTATAGAATGGTTGAACTGCAAGAACTTCATCATACTATGACCAAAAACTATATGAAAATCATGTGCCCAATCACTATATTTATAGGTTGGCATATATCCCATGATATCAAATATTTGACATTGCATCTTGGGATCTAATATCGTGTATCTGATAATGTGTATCTAATATCAGAGCATGTTAAAACATGATTCATCAACAAGTGATTTAGTAGGCTAGTTAGTGAAGGAAAGTTGCAAAGGGGTTGCTTCCCTTCTAGTTGATTGCAAATCTAGAGTGTTTAGCCAATGATTTAGGTTATAGACATTGGAAATAAAAACCTATCTTTCTATTTATTGCACATTTTCTTAAGGGAGCTCATACTTTGTGAGGGTGAATTTACATATCGCCATTTGTTAAATGGGATTAAAGAAATGGCTACTTTATGCAGGATCCCAAGGATAGGATAGCCTTATGTGGACCACTGATGAGGCAAAGTCATTCATATTGATCTTTCACTTATGTTAAGGGAAGCCTTATTATTATAGCATAGAGCTATTGGACCTTTAAGTCATTCCCTAGAATAAACAATTTCATTCATCATAATCAATAGTGTATACTTCATTAGTTAGGTCCATTATTTCACATCGTAGATGCTCATTTCCCTCATCCTCTCTCTGCCATTAGTTTGAGTGACATTCAAACAACTCTTTTCTCGAATCCCTTCTGGATCTGTATAATCTCTATACCTAATAGAGTGAAGTAAATTTTGATAGTCTACTTTTCCTCTTAAAGTATTTGGATTATAGAAAAACTAAGTGATACTTGGATAAAGAAAGAAATAAGCCCCTTGAGACCAAAGGGCTACTAGTGCAAAAGAAATATTTTTTTTCTTTTCTTGTCTTATTTAACATTTTTACATCTTTCCCAAGGTAAGCTACTTGGGATGTTTAATGTTTCCCAAAATCCCAAGGTACTTTCATTACTTGAGGTAAGCTTATCTTAGTTGACTACCAATCAATATTAATCCACTAAGAGAAAGTAACTTTGATGATCATGATAATGGTCTTCATCCATACTTACATGTCTTAGGTCTTAACCCTACTTATAAGAATGTAATCAAGGAACATATATTTAAGAAAACTAAAAAATGGTTTCAATTTTATTAGAGTAGAATAAACTTTTCCAATGCCAATTATAAGGTAAGATAAAAGAATCCTAATAAAATTAAAAATAATTTACTAGATAGGTGTTGATGTAGAAATCATTGTTTCAATGTAGAATACTCAAGAAGCATGATTTTACAAGGTATTACTTAAGGTACCTTACTTATGGGCACAACTAACTTGGAAATAGTCTTAACAAAAGAACTAAATGTTCCATTAGAAAATTAAATTGATAATATAAAATAATTTTCATTTTCAAAAAATATTTGATAAAGAAAGATTATAACTTAAATATATGACAACATTGAGAAAATAATAAAGTGACAATAACAGGTAAGAATAGCGGAAATACTATCATAAGTTACAACATACAATAATGGTAGTAATATGCAAAATGAAAATGAGTTTTGACAATAATGGTGGTAGTAGGTGGATGGTAATGAGTAAATAAGAACAACACTAATTAGTAACAATAACTACACAAACCAACAACATGCACCAAGCAACAATGTACAACATCAACAACATCTAAGTAGCAACAATAAGAATGATGGAAATGAAAATAAGCATAGATAAAATAAAAATAATATGGAATATCATAAGAAAAAGAAAGAAAAGAATTTTGATGCTAAAATCCCTTTTCTTTATTGCTAATTTCTTTTTGGGCTTATATAGCCCTTTCACTCCTTCCTTCTCCTCTTTTTCCTCCTTAAAGAAAAGGGCATAAATGTCATGTGTCTCTATGCATGGAAGTAAAAAATATATTCTAATCCTTTAACTAATTTTCCAAATCTTCCTCCAAGTTTTCAAATCTTTTTTAACAATTTTTATCTTCTCATTTCTTTCCATATGCGCCACCTATCTCATCAAATAAAAAAATCAATCCAGTAATTGTTAACTAAGTGATTAAAAATTTATCTTTATTATTATTATTATTAAGCCCTTAGAACTAAAGTAAATCAGAGTTAAGACCCCACAAGTGGACAATGTTATGAGTACAATAGCAATTAGTCCTGCTATCTTGTATGGTGCTCTATGTTAAGCAGTACAAAAAAGTATGAACATGAATGTTAAATGCTAAATATGATAGAAATATGAAACTTAGATGACTGTTAAATGTCACTAGAAGAGGTAAACTACACAATACAAACATTAGAGGAAGACATTGAGTGGTTTATATTTTAGATAAGTTATAGGAATGACATCTTAAATGATTTGGGCATGTACAAACAAGATCAGATAATGAACCTATAACAAAATATTACTACATCACTATTCTAAGAGAGTCACCAAAAGAAAGATCAAATAATACATGGAAAAAATAATTAAATATAATTTAAAGAAATTGCAACTAAATAAAGATCTAGCTTTTCATAGAGGTGAATGTAAAAAAAGAACTCATGTAGCTGACCACATATTATTAGGATAAGGCTAGGATGATGATGGTGATAATGATGAACCTACGTAGAATAATTATATGCACATAGAATAATAAGCGAGTGTTGAAAGTCTAAGTCTCTCCTTTAAGAATTTTAACTATTGTCTTAGAAATACACTTGAAATTTTTCACAAAGGCTACATCATACATGATGATGTATGCATGCCCATCATACATGGTCACGTCATAATTAATGCATATTAAGGCACATTATACACACACACTTTACAAGGGAATTTTTTTTAACAATATTTACCCCCAAGACATACTGTTAAATTAAAAATTTATAACTAAGTATTGCAACTAACTTCATTCTATAGAGTTGCACCTAGGCTCAAACCCAAACCTTTATATACAATTATGAAATGGAAAAGCATATAATCTTTTAGAACACTTCATAAATAACTAAAACTATAGAATTTTTACTTCCATCCATTAAACCCTTTTAGATCTACTAAACAAAGAAATTTCAAATTTCCTTTTACAGATTTAATATAACTTAGTTATTAATATGTTCACATCCATTTTTCATAGCACACAGTCATTGCATGACCACTTCTTATTACATATGTATAAGATTTAATATAACTTAGTCATTAATATGTTCACATCCATTTTTCATAGCACACAGTCATTGCATGACCACTTCTTATTACATATGTATTATAACATACAATTCATATCGACACATCATTTTTAGCCCTATAAAGCATGAACAACTTAGAAATTGATAATGGGATTTCATTTTTTATGTTTTTTTTTTTTAATTTTTAATTTATTTTTTTTTAGGAGGAGGTATGTCGAAACCCAAAATAATTTGACTATCAATACATCCCAAGACATCTAGCAAATACTATACATTAGAAGAAGTATAGATGAATATAACATGTCTTAAGTGCAACTCAAGAAAACCTTTTTCATGGAAATTCTTTGGAAAGAAGAATTTAATAATTAATTAGATGTAGCCAAATTATGTAAACTATTTAATTTTCAAAAAGAATACATAAAATGTTCATACATGTTGAATACTCAAATTTTAACTAATAAAATATTTACAATACATTATTAAGCGTTTCCATTTTCACTTTCTTTTTTATAAAGGTGTTTTAAAATTCAAAATTATTGTCCCGATTACAAAAGAACAATTTCAAGCAATGTAAAATTAAATCTCACCTATCATTTTTAGCTATGCACCGTATAAAATTCTTAGAATTTGGTAATGAATTAGTTGAAGTTGAATTATAAAAACAATTTAATTTCTTCCAAAAAATACATGATATTATCATATAATGAGGTATTAGGTTAGTAGTAAGAGTCTTGGTTTAGTACCCGTTGATTTCACTAGCCTGATACACTAACATGATAGATATAAAATGTCTTACTTAGCATAATTATTAGATTTACATCTTTCACACAAGTACAGAAGAAGGACCAAACACAACTCCTAAGCAAACCCAGTAGGAGACCACGCCCATGACTGTGACTGCTTTATTTACTTGTACTATTATCACACATCACAGAGACACGCCAGATCATGCATGCAGTCAGAGCAAGTTGTGGGTGCGTGCATGGCCACCCCGGCCATCACCAGTGTTGCTAACGTTGCTGTCGCCATGCTCGCCATGTGGCTTTCCTCTCTTTCTCTTTCTCTCTGTTTGTGTTTGTATTTTGAGTGAGATGGAGGTGGCAAGTGAAGGATATTTTTCTCTGTCTCTCTGTTTGTGTTTGGATTTTAAGTGAGATGGAGGTGGCAAGTGAAGGGTATCTACAGGGGGGAGCCCTGGCTATTTCGGAGTGTTTTGGGGAAGTGGAGCGTACAGTGTAATTTGCATTCTTGGAAAGTTAAGTCTTCGATGATGATTGCTTATGGCTCTGAAATGTTGTGTTGCTGCAGAATTGATAATATTATCTTTGGTTATTGTAGACTTTTATGGTTTCTCTTTTATTCGCTGTCTCGTCCCGGGTGGATTCCACGTTGGCTTTTCATGGCTTTTCGAAAGCGGAAATGAACACGAAATGACGACATTGTTGCTTCTGGCGCAATGTATAAAGGAGAGGCACCAGCCAAGCCCACCGCCTTTTTTTTTTTCTTGGGATGTATATGATTTTGGGAAATATTCTTTGCCATTTGCCTGCGACGTCTATTATCCTGTCAAGTGCACTGTGAATTTTGTGATGGAACCGGAGCCATATTTCCTTTAAAAGTCAACGCAGTGATGTCAATTCAAGTTGCCTTCAATTAATTCAAAATGTTAATACGACAAGATGCAGATTTATAACTTTAGTTTCCTGGTGCGTTCTGGTTGGTTCTCCATTTGATTATATTTCATTGTGTTATAAAAATGCACCATATAGTTTTTGCCTATGAGGCTTACCAACCCCTGTTTAAAAGATTGATAAAATTATTTTAGTGTGATCCAAGGACTTTCTTTATAGTTTACTATGAAGATGTTACAATGTCATATTCAATACATGCAATTATCATGACTTTGGACCTACTAAGTATTGGCATAATAATAGTTCCAATTTACACTTGTTCAAATCCAACAATTTGCAAATTATGGTTGTGAAGTGTTTATAGAGATGAAAAGAAAGACCATAGTTTTTTGTTAAATTTAAAGAAAATTTATTGCAAGATAGAAACCTACCATTTGTATTTCCCTATGCATCTGCATAGGATATATATGTGTGTAACCAAGTGTAGTGTTGAATGTTACATAAGATTACTAGAATGTAGAAATCTCTGGTAACGTTGCAACATTCTATGTCACATTACAAACTAGAGGGGGAGTAATTATAATAGTAATGTAGCATGAAGGAAAGCAAGAAGCCACTGACATTACAAACTAGAGAAGAAGTAAGTGTGGTACTAATGTAGCATGAAGGAAAGCAAGAAGACATTAAGCTTATGATAGACTATATCAAAGAAGCTCTTAATATTTCTATTATACCTCCTAAAAATTTCACTAGAATTAGAAATGTGCAAATAGTTAATAGAACTAAAGAAAAAGGAAGAGAGATTATTGATGCCGATCAAGATGAGGATGCAATAGAATTTAGGTAGCTTGAATAAGTTATTCAAGACATTTTTTTATCCTTGATGATATCATAGTTGTCTGGTCAAAATTCATTTTCACCAAAGATAAGTTGATTATTGCAAAGATATGTTTGTAACATGAAAAGTTAGAAATCCTTAAAGTATAAGGGGAATTAGCTCATCTTAGACTTCAAACACAATATCTAGCAAATTATGTTTCACTGGAATAGTTAGAACAATTTTGAACAAAGAAAATAAACTAGGTCATGATAAAGTAGCACCAATTGGAGATTGAAAAAGAGAAAGCAACATGGGACGTTAGTTGAAGATGCAAAGACCTATGACCATGACAAAACCATTACTATCTTAAAATAGGAGAATAAAAAGCTTTCTACAATTAATAAAAGACTGACTAATCTAGAAAGAGAGAACAATCGGCTACACAAAATTCTTAATCATGTAAGCTTAGATGTTAATACATTAACCATGGAGAACAAAAACCTATCAATGGAGAAAGTATGTGTAATTTATCAACTGTCTTTGATTGAAATTACTGTAAAACAAAATGAAGTCAAGAAATATGAATATGACAAAATGTATGAATGACTATTAGGATTTACGATGTTACATGTAGTAAAAGCTAACTATCATGATCAAAACAATGTAGCTATCAATTTGACAAATGTATGAATGACTATTAGAATTTTCGAGAATAATTCAGAGCTTTTGATATTGAGAGAAATTAGTTTACAACATTTTATGTCAAGGTAAATAAATTATTCCCACAATTATCATATCCTTAGAAAGTGCAAATAATAGAAACTATTACCAATATAGCATGGACAATAAATGATCCAAGAATTAATGAAAATCCTTATTAGACTACTTCAACATAAAAAAGCTTGTAGCTTTAGTATAGCCTTAGAAGCAATTAATGTAGGAAGAACCACCAATGCTAGGCACCACATGAAGACCTACATCAACCATTTAGTTTATCCAAAGCATTTTTTTTAATTTCTTATTATCATGTATCTAGATGATCCTTGTTTTATGAGTCATGAATTGTTGGCCGTGATATCGCACCCATGATATCACGTACGCGATATCACGGCCTAGAAGCGATATCACATATGCAATGTCGTAGCCTGTCTCCTCATCTATAAATAGGAGGCAGGCATATTTGCTAAAGGATTTTTTTTTTAAGTTTTCTGGTTTCAGTATTAAGGTAAGAACTTTTTTTCAGTTTTTCCTCTCAACCATTTCTCCCAGTGCATGCTCGCAGTGTGCTGATTATAATTGTATAGCATCCTCATTCGAGTGTGACATACTTGGACACTCACATGATTGACAATAAAGATCAAGATTACTTCATCATTGCAGCACCCACTTAGCTTAATTATTTAATTTTTATTGTTATTTATTGCTTTTTTAGTTAATATCTCTCTACCCTTATCTCTTAGTAATGCAAAATGAGTACGAATTAATCACGAGCATTTAAGTGTGATTACTTGGTAACCCAGTAGCGTACCTAGGCCATGCACTTGGTAATCCCAGTGGTAGTCATGCATGAGGTCCAAGATGTGTACAGATGATTAGGGAACAAATGCTCATCATACCTAGGCTAGTTTAGATTCTCTCTCATCCTCTCTCCTAGCTTAGTTGATATTATTTTCCATCATACCCAAGAGTAGCATTACTATAGGAACACATCATACACCTCACTCTAGACTAAACCATACGTGACAAAGCTAATACTAGTCCAGGTGGGAAAACAACAAACTGCGATCTACGAGTAACTGTCTAGATACCACAACTAGTTCGTCTGTGGAGTTCGACCAGATCGTGTGTGAAACGCTCGTATTCATATGGTTGAGTGTAGGGGTACCTTGCCACTCATCATTGGCACCGTTGCCGAGGACGGTGCTAGTTATCTAGATTAGTCATATCATCCAAGGTCATTGTATCATAATTAACAATATATCATTTAGGAAGAAATAATTACAAAAAGTCACATAAAAATCCACCCACAGTTGCACAACCATGCCTCTCCTACAAGGCTACAATAATTCCACATCTAGTGAGGTAATTCATTAGAGAACCAATGAATTATATGACAATGAAGATTGGAGTATGCAATCCGAGGTGGGGGTTTCTTATAAACATAAACAAAGGTAGCATCTTCCAAATGCATGAAAGCATAACTTACTCAATGATGATGAACCCCTACTGGCCACTACAAGCCTAACACAAATACAAGAGGCTATTTGAATCTCCCGTAGGCATCGTAAAGAGAGCCACCGCTCGATTTAAATAGCTTTCCCAATTTCTCAAGAGGCTATGACTTAGATCCGCAACAACATTTACAAGCCTTCTACGATGCCTATGCATGGAACAACATTGATAACCGTTGGAAAAAGCTCAAGATCTTTCCTATGACACTCGTTGGCCAAGCAAAATTATGGTATAGATCGTTAAAACCAAATTCCATGCAACGTTGGCCAACAATGGTATAACTCTTTAACGAAAGATATCAAACCTACACAAGAGTGTTGGCCTTGAGGAAACAAATCCAAGAGTGGAAACAAGCATAACATGAACCCTTGGACATGGCCTTAGAATGATATTATGCACTATTAAACAATTGTCCAGGCCATGATTTCTCTAAGGAAACGGTATTGTACCATATCATTGATGGGCTTCGTGATGAAACAAGAGAGACCCTAGGGATGTATGCCCAAGGTCAACTATACGAACTACGAACCCATCAACTCCAAGAGCTTATTAAGCACATAGCAAAAGAAGAAGGAAAAATGGCTAGATGGGAGAGTGTTGAAAAACATCAACGAGACCAAAATTTCAACTTAACAGAGGTCCATAATCACAAAAAGGAGAATGAACCTATCTCAAGGAGGAAGAACCATCTTTGCTAATACAACAATCATTATAGGAAATTAAGGCAAAGATCAATAAGATGCTAGAATGGATGCATAAAAAGTGTGGGGAATATATCAATATTATTGGAGATAGAGTTTTGACAACCCGAGAAGTAGGAAACAATATCATTAAACAATTGGAAAGAAGGGATGAGGAAAATAAGAGCTCAACTACCAATCACATGTATGAATGCAACATTTGCCTGTACGATCACCCCAAGGGCCAATGCCCAATCTTGTTACACTTATATGAGAATTGGGGAAGCACATTACACCCAGAGTTCATACAAAGATACTATGTTCGATCACAGTGGCAACAATCTCAGTCATGGGGGAAGCCATCCCTAAACGAGGGACACCCTTCATATCATCTGAATCCAAACGCTTGTCTAGTTCAACATCTTGTTTTTCCTACTGGGTCAACATACTCTATCTCATCGCATTATTATTCTCCTCAATACTATTAGCCCATGTCCTCAACACAACCACCACCTTGTGTACCTTACACTTCTCTTAAATTTCAACATTCTCATCATTTCCCTACTTTTACATCGCCACCAACTATTCCTGAAGTGTCTACACCACAGCAACAACCCATGAACGTTACTTGTGCTGTTATTGCCAATAGTAGTGAGAGACCTCCTCAACATCAAAGGCATCC
>MNCI01012079.1:432134-446387 GCA_015680685.1 Gnetum montanum
TCTTTTTATAAGTAATCTCATCTATGAATAAAACACTCATGTGGCTCGTTGGTTGAGGTGTGTTCTATGTTATTGAGTCTCGAGTGATCAATTATTTGGATAGTAAGCCCATTACACCCACTCATCCATTCTACAAATAAGAGGTTCTGTTCGAGGGTACAGTGATATTCTTCACATTCTTAAAACTTAAAATTAATTTTGTGTTCATTGTACCCAGAATGAAGAGGGATGGATCAAGAGGGAATGATTAGGATGTGACATCAAGGGAACTTGCAGATTCTCTTTAGTGACATCTGTGAGAGTTATCATGCAACATGGTAGTACTAAGATCCTTGTAGATCTAACAAAAAATGGGAGTAAGAGTAATCAAAAGGCACTCAAAAATCCAATGCTATTCTAAGGGGTCCCACTGGAAAGACATGCACCCATGCCTGAGGGTTTGCAGCTTCTTTAGATTCAGCATACTTCAAAAAAAAAATAGAAGTGCCACAAAGCAAAAAATCACTCCTCCCTTGAACAAAATGCCAAGAGATCGTACACCTTTTTGTTATGGTACTCTCATAGTTTCTCATCATGGCATGAAAAAATGTGGTGTCACTGACTAGAGCAATGGACTTGGTCCTGATCTTGGAACAATGGGTTAATGACACATTAATCATGCTTTACACATAGGATTCATTGTGCCCTAGGTTGGTTTCCTCATGTCCCAATCTCTACAATCCCTTCTATAGTCTGTATCCTCTCACTGTTCATGTAATTGTAGATTGTGTCTTGTATAGCATAGAATTCTTACCTCATCCTGGTGATACTTACTTGTATGTATTTTGTGAAACCAATGTAGATTACATTTAACCCTTCTAGTGCCTATAGACATTTTAAGGTGTGGTTACGCAAGGGCATTATAGGTTGGAACCTGCTTTAGGAAGGACCCACTTGCATAATTTTTGTAATTTTCACTCATAACACATCTTCCACACATCATCTATTACCCTCAGTGTATTTTCAACGATATTCTTTCCCTTATTACTATCCCTCTGATTCAAACGTTCCTATGAACTATCACATAGCCTTTTTCTCTCCCTTATCATCCAAGGTCCTTATTGATAAATTCCACACCATCATAATTTTCGTGCCTTCAGAACTAGTTGAATTACCCTAAAACCCTTTAACAATAGTCTAGATGTCCTTAGTTTACATTGTTTAATTTTAGAAAAATATTAAAAATTTTGTACATTCTATAAAGTGCCCTAACATTGATAGGCTACGATATCGCATATGAGATATCACAGCCGATGTGATATCACATCCGCGCTATCATGTACGCGATATCGCTTCCCAAAAATATATATATACATGACCCCCCAACACTAATCAACATCATTTGCAACTATTCACGCAGGGGAAGTTTTTCAAATTTCTCTCTACAACTCGCGACTGCGCGTCCCTTACTTTCATATCCATAACTCACTCGTTGGTACTCCAATTTTCATTCCATTTTAACCTACTTGAACCCAAAGTGTTTAGCTTAGTTGTGGGGGAGGGGCACATGCCGAATAGCACATAAATTTTTTAAAATTTATCATCACCCGAAGGACATTATTAAGGGTAATTAGTTATAAAATTAAGGATAAATGCGCCAAAAACAATTTCATCTCCATAGTTATACAAGGAAACTAGATTTGGAAACCACCTAAGCAAAGAGGATTAAATATTATAATCTTTTGGGGATATTTTCTCCTAATAATTAACATCACATGGAGATAAAGCAAATTCATTAAGGAAATCAGTAAGGTATAACCTAACTTTGGTAACAACTTTACTAATGATTGGCCCTTTGTGATTGTAGATGGCCCCAAAACACAGGCAACAGGAAGGTCCTGCTCAAGGTGGGATTAAGTGACCTAGGAGAGGTGAAGCAAAAGTTCCTACCGAAAACATGCAGAGCAAGAGAAACAATAAGTTAGTATCCACCAAGAATACCTTACCACTATACAATCAAGGCAAGCCGAAGGAGGAGCTGCTATAGCGTCTGAATAGGGACAACATCTCAAGTTGCCCCAGGATTGTGTTCAGGCCATCCATGAAAGGTCCATATTTACTATAGTGATCATGGAATTAAACTGTGGACCTTTCATAGAATTTTCTCTTGATGATGTTAGGGATCACCTCAAAGGGTCCCCATTATGGCCTAGCCTCTTTAAAAGTGGTTTCTAGTACTTAGGGGAAACGTACCAGTTTTGGCACAACAAAGAACAAGGCACCACAGTTAACATTTGTTGTGTGAATGTTGATTTCTTTGTTCAAGCCATTTCAAAAGTATTAAACCTTCTAAATATAGGGCCAAAGGTTACTTAGTTGTCTACTTGCTCAGACCCTAATGTGTGATGAGTTTGGTTAGACAGGGCATATGGCAAGGAAGATAAGACCTATGGGGAGTTGATGATGGAAGAGAAGATTTATTTCAAAATAGGGACTTATCATATCTTCCCCAAAAGAGGTTTAAAAAGAATTTCAACATATGTGGCAAGAGGATGTGTAGTGTTGATGGGAAAGGTTAATGCTAACCTGCCTCATTTATATTTTACAGAGATCCTAAGGTGGTTTGTAGAATGGAAAATAGGAAAGTTTGCGTTGCCCTTCCCTTGTCATATCAAGAAGTTGTGCAGACATGCTAGTATCAGAGGATACACAAATGATGTCCTCTACAAAGCCCAAAATGCTTCATATGCGAAACTGCTAAAGCCACTAGCTACAAGCAAAATCACTAGTGAGACACTGGGGCCGAAACAAGAAAAAGAATAGATGGTAGGGCTAATTGCAACTCAACTTGTAGGACCTAGCCAACTTCCAAGCACAGGACCTAGTCAACAACAAGAAGTAGGGCCTAGCACAGGCCAACAAGATCAACCAACACCGCCGCTGTAAGATTACAGACTGTCAATGAGCCATCTCAGGGCCATCCTTAAGACGGTCAGTTGGGGAAGTCACGATGATGCAGATCTCTTCTGCATCATCGACAATGCTATACAGCCTATGGTTTCTATGGATCACGTGTGGGGTGAAGTGTCCATTCAAACAGGAAGAGGAGAGAGTGCTTGGTCACAATAGATTTCAAGAAACGCTGCGTCCTTTCAGGTGCAGTTGGAAACTGGTGAAGGGGCCACGGTGATGGTCATGCAGCACCAGGATGTAGCAGGAGTCACAGAGGTGGTCGCAGACCACATTAAAGAATCATTCAATGTGCCTTTTGGTGCCACTAGTAGATCTTACAGGAGCACAGGATGCTCAAACTTTGGCCGGTACCTCAATGAATCTTGTGGAACATCAGGATGTACTTGACTGATTGCTACAAATAGGACAGGTAATGGCGTTCTTGTTTAACATTCCACAAGATGTTACAACAATACAATCAAACCTCATTTCCACCAAGGGGAAGCTAGTCTTGATGGAGATGAGGGCCAAGTACGCTGAAGCAGAAGTGGAAAGATTGCAAGAAAGGCTCATGACCCTGCAAGTAGAGTAGAGGGATCCTTCTCAATTCATTCCCACATACCAGTTAGACACTTTTAGAAATGAGCAACTTAATAAATTGTTGACAGAGAAAAAAAGGGTGGTGAAAGAAAAAGAGAAGGCTATTTGGGATGCCTTTGGGGCACAAGCGCAAACTTACGTGCATGTCAAAAAACTCAAAGCATTACAAGAGGAGAATAAACAACTTGCTATTGCCAACCTTCGTTTGACCTCTGTGGAGAAACAAAAAAAATGTTCTCGAGGAACATTTTCAGTAGTTGCGAGAACAACTAATCAGGGTCAACCAAGACATGAATCATTTAGCCAGGGAAAATCAGACCCTCTTGATGGAGGAGGTACACACCATCCATCAGAAGATGACTATTGAAATAAGCGCATGGTAGAATGAGGCTAAACGGAATGAGAAACTAAAGAAGCATTTCCAGGACCAGGTGGGGGTATATAAAAAAATCATCAAAAAGGAGATCCATATGGCCAACGCCCACATCAATGCTCTCAGTGCTCAACACACTGACTAGTGGGCCATATTGGACAAATACACATTTTTCCACCAGGTGGAAGTTAAGAGTTGGGACCTGCAGATCCAGGACCTTATAGAGTACATGGAGTTGGCAAACCTTCGGTATGGCAACCTTGCCATGTTAATAGCAGGATGCCCGAGAACAAAGCTCAAGCAACAGGTAGCCACCACCTATGTCAAATATGAAATAGAATTTGTAAAACAAAAGAAAACATTGCAAAAACTGGAGGTTGAAAATTATAAACTTGAGGTGGTTAAAGCAAACTACCAAGTGTAACAATGGAAAACATCAGTTGCTAGAAACACTGAGAGGATTTCTGTGTACATAGTTCTAACCCTAGATCCGTGTGAGGGCCATGCTGGAGAGAACGGATTCGAGGTGCCCTGAACGGTCTTGCCAATCAAAGAGGGATTTATATAATCAGTAAACTTGTCACCAATCGTACAATGAGGAGATGAATTAATGTAAAAATATAATGTCGATTTGATGAGAAAACAAGATCTGCTCCAAGATCGGATCTTGAAAACAATGACAACAATATAAACTACTTAAAATGACTATAAAATCAATGTAAGTAAGGTGCAATGAATTAAAGAATTTGAGAAATGTACAATCCCAAGATCTGGGATTTATCTTATAGACAAATATGATGAGTACAACAGGATTTGTAAGCGGATTTCGGTTTGGACGAAGTACCCACTAGCGACAAGAAGCTATTTAGAGATTCAAAAAGCAAGGGCCAATCTACCTTGTTCACTAGCCAATCTGGATGCAAGGAAGTTAGGCTCGAAGCAAAATGTTTGCTCAATTGAAATCTCTAACCAAAAGCTTCTCTTTGTCTCTTTCGATGCTCTTTTTTCACCAACTCTTTCTTGTCTTCTCGCTAATCTTTTTACCAAAAATTGCCAACAATTGCTAACCTTGCTAACACTTTGAGAATTTTCCATTGGAATATTTATAAGATTAGGGTTAGGAAAAAAATGTGGTTTAGATGATGCATGTCTCAGGCCCGCAGAATGTCGTTGACCTGATATGTTGTAGCTGAGGCTTGTGATGCTACACTGTGCTACGCTCTGAAGCGTAGTATAGCATAACCACCCTTTAAGAAGATAGTTTATTTGACCTTATCTCTTATGTTAAATAAATTTTTCCATGACTACACTATGATACGTTGGGAAGCGTATCGTGGCATAATGATTGCTACTACTTAAATTTCATCATCCTTGTTGCTGCAACTAGATCAACTTTGCTACTTCCTCTATGCTACATCATGCTGCATAGCGTGATGCAGCGTAGCACGCAAAAAGTAAAAGTCTTGAACATGGCTAACTTGAAAATTTGAAGTATTTTCACTACACATCCCTTGTTTTGTTTTGTCTTCTTGAAGTCTACTACGTTGAGCTGTGTAGCATAGCATAGCAAGCCCTAGGCCGAAAAAGAAAACTTGCTGAGATGTGCCACTATTTTTGGTGTTTTTGTCGCTCGGATGTCTTGACGCTACACTTGTGGAGATCCTTGCCTAAACTTCGAGACTTTGATGAATCACTGAGGTCTTCAAATTTCACGATGTTTCAATGGCCCCTCTTTGTTGAAGTTTGGAGGGCTTGCCTAAGAGATGTCGACAAAGAATGCAAAACACTAGAGGTAAAGATGCTAGCATTATTCATCGACCGTTGCTTGGATGTTGCCTTGTCAAACCTAGAAGTACAAAGATTGGGAGCATAGGGAATGGGAGAGGGACTTCACAAGTGTGAGAGAAAGAGGTTCAGGAAAGACTCAAGCGTGAACAGGAAACTTCACAAACATGTCATTGGATAACTTCTCGTGGGTGTTTTTGCGAGGGGTTACACCGTTGTATTGTATATGTGGGACTTTCCTGGGTGAGTTGCGTTATGCCCGCATGGCCTAGATGAGTTTTGTTTCATCCATTTGGCCTAGCTTTTCCTATTTTTTTATGCTACATCATGTTTTCATAAGGTTTTAACCTATCTGTAGATGCATTCCATGAGGTGAGTTGCGTTACGCCATTTCATGGTTATGATGGTTAACATGTGTGAAAGGCTTTTTGTACACTTGCATTCTGCATAAACAGGAGGAGAAAGTAAGGGTAGGTACAAGGATAAGAGAGGAAAAAGGTAAGGTAAGGTATCTGGAGGGGAAAAAGGGTAGGGTCTGCACTTCCAAGAAGTTAGGCTAGTCCGAGCAGCCACCTCAAAACATTGTGACGCCTCGCCCTCCTAGTGAATGAATCTTTAAACAACGTTGTTGTAACAAGTAACCTGCAAAGCATAACAAAGAACAAAGAACAAAAGTAACTATCCTAGCCGCTAGGGAGGCTGTTGAAACAAGTGCCATCCGAAGTGGAAAGGGGAGCACGGGCCATGGAGAAGGGACCATAGAAAAAAGGCAAGGGTCCCTTTGTTGATACCACAGCTTAAGAATTCGTCGTCGATAGCTAGATTCATCTTATCCATCTGACTAGGTGAGGAGCTAGTCAGATGAATCTACTAAGCCAAAGTCTAGTGGTGGTGGTGGCTGGAGGTAGCCAAGGCTATGGGTGATCATAGTTTCCTTGGGGTTCCAATTGGTGATGTTGACCCCCGGAGCTGCAATTGCTAAACAGTCATTGTAGTAGCATCTCCAAGGGGTCAGTAGTATGCCTTTCGGCATATCCAAGGAATCAGTAGGATGCCAGGAGGGTAGCAGCGTTGCATCTGTTCCAACGTCCTACCCATTCTGTCTAATATGGATTTCATGCAAGAATGATCAGGTCTTCTTGCTTCGTGGATGGTTTGTTAGCAAATCCTAGTTTTAGGTCCTGGTAGATCGTTGTTGCTAGTTTTAAGTCTCAATAGAACACGGTCTTGGTTTAAAGTCTAGGCAGACTGAAGTGTGCTAGTTTTACATTGTAGCGGACAGTGGAGGAGCTGGTTTATGGTCCTAGCAGACCGTGCTGTGGGTGCCAATTTTGTGTCATGACCCAGGGAAAAATCTATGCTGGTTTAGCATCTCAGTAAACGGAGGCTTACCTTGCTAGTTTTGTGTCATGGTAGATGGTTGAAAGCTTTGCCAGTTTAGCGTCGTGACGGACGCGTGTAAGAAATGCTAGTTTTACATTGTAGCGGACATGTACAACATCGCCAGTTTTACGTCATAGTGGAGGTTTGTTATAGCACCATTTTTACGTAGTAGAGGATGATTGATACCTTGCGTTTAAGCTGAGCTGACGTCTAAATGTGGTACTACCTCAGGTACATGTGATTCACCAAATTTGGAAGTTCATTGCCATTGATGTCTGCTAGCCTGAATGCTCCGTTGCCATATGCGTTGATGACCAAGAAAGGGCCCTCCAAACTTGCAGAGAATTTTCTCACTGGTTCACAAACAACCTTAAGGACCTAGTTTCCTTTCTTAATCAGTCATTGATGTAGGTGGCAATGATGCTTCTGCTTCTATCTATCCTGATACTTCTCGATGTTGTCGAGTGTCTGGATGCGCTTCTTCTCTACTAAGTCTAAATCCACGATCCTAGACTCATTGTGTTGAGTCTCATTAATAATCGTGGAGAGGACCATCCGCAGTGAGGGAACCTGTAGTTCAAGGGGCAACACTGCTTCAAATCCGTAGACTAGGCTATAGGACATCCTACCCATAGCTATTCTGCATGTCATACGGTAGGTCCATAACACGTAGAGGATTTGCTCATGCCATTGTTTCTTGTTGCTGCTAAGCATCTTCTTCAATAAATTGATAACCACTTTGTTTGTTGCTTCTGCTTGATCATTTTCTTATGGGTAATAAGATGAGGAGAAAGATTGCTTAATACCAAGGTTATTACAGAAAGATTTGGTTTCGGTACTACTAAATTATGGCCCATTATCGGTCACAATAGTCATGGAAAGCCCAAACCTTGTTACTATGTTATCCAAGATAAAATGACAAACCTTTTGAGATGTAGTCTTTTGTAGGGGAATAGCCTCGACCCACTTTGTGAAGTACTCAGTGGCAGTGATAAAGAAACTATGTCCTGTGGAAGACTTAGATGTGATGGGGCCTATGATGTCTAGTCCCCATCGTTGAAATGGCCAAGTGATCTGTGTAGTATGTAACTCAGTTGGTGACACATGTATTAGATTTGCGTAACACTGGCATGTGTCACATGTCTTAACTTAGGTAAGGCAATCTTGTTCCATGTACAGCCAGTAATATCCTAAACGTCTAATTTTAGAGGCCATGGCTCGAGGGGCTATGTGTTCTTCACATAGCCCTTAATGGACTTCACTAACTATCCTTTGTGCTTGGTCATTGTTAACACAGGTTAGCAATACCCCATCAAAGGAGAACCTACATAGAGTGCTATCTCCAATGATGACATATTCCCTGGCATGCTTGCGAAGTGCATCCTTTTATGCAGATGTTAACTCATGTGGTGGTTCGCCATGTAGAAGGTAGGTTTTAATGTTGTCGTACCATTCTGGCATTCCTTCTGCATTGAGAGAAGAGATTTTCACCGCTTGGGTGACAAGATCTGTACATTCTATCATTAAAGTGAGCTAGGTGGCAAAAAAATGCGGTGGCACGTTTAAAGCTAGCGTAGCTAGTGCATCAGCTACAGTGTTCTCACTACGTGGCATGTGTTGGACGTTAGTCATTGTAAATTATTTCAGAAGATCTTTAGCCATATCACAATAGGGTTGCAAATGCACGGCTTTGCAGGCGTAGACTTCTGTGATCTAATTGACAATGAGCATAGAATTGCCTCAAATTGCCAGGCGTTGAACGTTCAGTTTTCTAGTTGCTAACAGTGCCCTGAGGAGCCCCTCGTATTTTGCCACTTTGTTCGTACAAGGAAATGCCAGGTGGTAAGCCAATGGGCAAACATCCTCATGGGAAAATGTGATGATGGCAGCGACACTGCCACCTCTAGTAGATGAAGCTCCATCAAAGTATAATGTCTCTTTGAGGCCTATTAATATAGAGCTTAAACTATGTACATGTTCGTCAAGAAACTCAGGCTCTATCGTGGCCTGATCGTTAATCGGTGATGTTACAAGCTAGTTGGCTATTGCTTGGCCTTTCGTGGAAGATTGGCCAATGTAGTGCATGTCAAATTCTAATGTGATGGCTTTCCATCAGGCTATTTTACTGCTCTAGTATAAATTTTTTATAATGGCCCATAGGATGTTGTTCTTGTAGATTATGTTAACTTGGCTGTGGAAAAGATAGTGTCTACATTTCTTAAGTGCAAAAACCAATGCCAAACAGTTACGCTCTACTTCATTGTACCTCGTTTCATACACAAATAGAGTGTGACTTAGATAATAGATAGGGATTTCCAACCTGTTGTCCCTCTTTTGACATAATAACGTGGCTATGGATACATCTGAACTTGCCAGGTAGATATAGAAAGGCTGATCCCTTTGTGGTGGGAAAACCATTGGCAAGTGTAGTAGCTCCTTCTTTAAGTCGTCAAAAGCATGCTGGCAGTCTTTGGTCCATTCAAAGTTAACACCCTTCTTGAGCAAATGTTACATAAGGTGTAATTTTTCTATCAACTTCAAGATGAACCTCTTAATAAATTGTAACCTACCTACCCATGTAGTTCTTTGAGGTTTGTAGGCGGTGCCAAGTTAACGATGGCCTTAACCTTGTCAAGGTCAACTCGTATGCCAACCTCTGACACCACAAATCCCAACATGCATCTGGTCTTAACTCCGAACACACATTTTCTTGGATTGAGTCATAGGTCATGTTTGAGACATCATTTAAGGATTAACTCTAAGTCTTCTAGGTGATCTACCGACTTCCTAGATTTGATAGCTATGTCTTCTACATAGTCGTTCAATCTCTCTAAGAGGTAATCACTAAAGATATACGGCATGGCACGTTGATAAGTTGCTCCAGCATTTTTCAACCCGAAGGGCATCATGGTATAATAAAAAGTTCCCCAAGGGATCATGAAAGTCGTAGTTAGTTGATGTTTTGGGTTGATATGGATTTGATTATATCCTGAAAACCCATCCATAAAGGATAGTAAAGTATGTCCGGCTATTATATCGATAAGTTGATTGATACTTGGTAATGGGAAATTGTCTTTAATCATTGCCTTGTTCAGATCATAGAAGTCTAGAAAGATGTGTATTCCTCCCATTTTCTTGGACACAACAACGATGTTTGACACCCAATCTGAGTAATCCATCGCGCGGATGAAACTAACTTTATATAGCTTAGTGATTTCATCATGCACTGCCAACGTGATTTTTATGCTTTCTGTCTGATCACTTTGATACACGGGTCTAACATGATGTTGTGCTATATTAATCGTGGGTCTAACCTTGACATGTCTTCGTACAACGAGGCGAAAACCACAACATGGTTTTGGAAAACTCGAGATATGTCGCTCTGCATTTGTTGATCAAGGAGAGAACTAACCTTTAGATTTTTGCTTTCTCCTTTGTGCGTAACCACAAAGACTTCAGTGAGGGAATCCTCGGTTACATCACTAGCCTTCAATTCTGCCCAAATGTTCTGGCCAGTCTGGGGATAATTCTAAGGCTGCTATGGTTATGTAATAGGATGAAGCGTTGGTTCCTATCATTGCAAGATTAGGCTATCTAAAATTTTCCCTGTATGGGCCTGTTAGGGCTACGAGTGTAAGCAAAGCTTCGTCCATTTGTAAACTGACCTACAAAACTGCCAAGAAAGGAAGTAGTTATGTTTTTTTTGTCAACAAAGTGAAATAATACAAGGCTTTAGAGGTATGTATCTAAAAGGCTTCCATTTTAAGGTCTTAGCAGACCATCACAATATGTGGAGTTCGTAATACAACAACAAGGAAGGTCTCCTAGGTGTTAAGTTAAAGTTTTCATAAACTATAGCTAAAAGTATAAGGTGGTGTGATTAGCATGGAAAAATAGCTAATTTAGAATTTTTTNCTTTCTACGACAATGGCGAAAAAGGTAATACGACATATTACCCTAGTGTAACACGTGACCATTACAGGCAAGACAATGGAACATCGCTTGCACCATACAAAGGTACAACACCTGAACTCTTGACCGATCATGCGGTGTGTTTACCAATATTACTCACAATCACCCAAACCCTTACAATAGTNACCATCATGCTTATAAGTAGATATTTTTCTCTCAAAGTAAACTGTGAACGTAGTGAGGCTGATTTAAGTGAAAGAAGAATAATAGCATAAGCTGATGATTTCGTCGAGGTTATTCAGGCATAACAATGGCACCGAAGCCTGGACGCAAACACGCTAAGTTGGCTAGGATTGATGAAGTATAGGAAAGTATGGGACAGGTCTCGAAGGCATTAGTCGAAACGTGGGAAGTTACTCCACTCATCCAGTAAGTCGCTCTTCATCTTCCTTGTGTGCTATTTGCGTTGAGTTATTTTCGTTGTCATTGTGCTGTAATTTTCTACCTGCCTCTAATAGTTACACTATGGAAGTTTGTAATATTACCCTTAACGTTGTTGTCAGAGAAAAACCTTACACTATTGTAAGGGTTTGGGTGATTGTGAGTAATATTGGTAAACACAACGCATGATCGGTCAAGAGTTCAGGTGTTGTACCTTTGTATGGTGCAAGCGATGTTCCATTGTCTTGCCTGTAATGGTCACGTGTTACACTAGGGTAATATGTCGTATTACCTTTTTTGCCATTGTCGTAGAAATACCTTACACCATTGCAAGGGTTTGGGCGGTTTTAGTAGTGCATCTTTAGCATAACATGCAATTTTCTGGGAGTCAAGATAATGAGAACCCTAGTGTTGCGTAACGGATTCTCATGAGTTTTTATGTTCTTAGCATGTCTGACCTACTTTCTAATGGGAATGTGTTTTATTATAAAGGGTCATGCTAAAGCCTGTCCTGATAGTTCTGGAAATTTTGGGCGTTCTATGCTATCTGAATATTCCCATGGCCAATGTTCCTCCTCCCCATGCTCGTGTAGGGGAAGAGGTAGTTTGGTTCTGAACAGGTGCACGGGAGTTCCTGTAGTTTTTGCTACATAACTTTAGTGTAATTATTTGGTCACATCTGTTGGCTGAGATAGCTGCTACCATTTTGGAAACGCTACTGGTTGGGTCAACACAGAGCATCTTAACGTTTCTGGTGGACGACTCAATTAAGACCATAGTCGGAAAAGATCGTGAGTAAAGCATCAAGGGTTTGAGGTGTTTATATTGGATCTAGGAGATGCCTAGGTTTAATTTTTATCACGCCTACAACACGCTATTCATGGCTCATCATCTCATGACCTACTTTCAGAACCCACCTGGCATCGTGTATTACGTCGAAGGGTAAGTGCTGTCAAGGTGTTGTGATGTGTTAACTGCAATTTGATTTCGTGTTATATGTGAATAGTTTACATTCTGTGGCATAGGTTTTTTATTGATGTGAATGGTCTCCAAGGTGATACGGACATGTTGTCTATGGCCGAAACATTCATAAAGGAATTCACTTCCATCGGCAATGTGTGTGCTAGCATCCTAGGATAACTAGGATTTGAAATCCAACACTACCCTATCCGTTATGCCAAATTATTTGTCAAGTGTAGAGACTTTGGATGGCTAGATAAGGAATGGACTTTGGATCATCCTATCACCATTGACGATGTACAGGAGAAAATCCCACTATTTCCTTTGCCTTTTGGAAGCGATAAGTTACGCTATACTGATCAGTTGTGTGACCCTACAAAATGAAAACAATGTATAAACTTTTATTACTTTCTTATGTATGTCTAACCTATTATTTTATGTTTATAGTTAATGAATCGTGGAAGGTCACGGTCACAGCTTCTGGGTATGACACAGCCACCATCTTCTTTTGCTATGGTGACCTAAATGAAGTGCAACGTTGGCTTTGTCATGGAGCGGCCTCAGCTACTGTAATAAATAACATTTGGGAAGCTGGAGTGATGGAGCTATTTCTAGCTATAACCCCTGATGTCACAGTAGCCAAAATGTTGGCCCTAGTTGACTCCTTCAGTGAACAAGCCAAGCATTTTCACACGCGTGTGCATAACATGCATGTGAGTTTTGATATTAATGCTCAACTATTCGTTGACCTTTTTGGTATTTCTTCTGATGGTCTCCCAGTGGAGGAGAGATCAAAAAAGAGTTCTAAACATCAAAAGGACATAGAGGAGTGGCTAGGGGTTAAAAATGAGCCAAAAGGAATCTTTGCTGATAAGATCAAGCTAGAGGTGGTTAACATCATTTATCCTCTCTTTCGTTCTCGTGCCTTTCCCAAGCTGCTCTCCCAAGGAAAAATCCTTGGAATAGAATAGGCTTGGATCATGTGGGAGGTTATGGAGGAGGGGACATGATATAATTGGGCCAAGCACCTTGCTGAAGGCCTACAGGCTGAAATGGTCAAGCTTCGCAAGAAGCTTGAGTCTCATTTCAATGTGCATTTTGCCTTTATTATAGCTTGTTTGTGGCATTTTGCAAAATTCCTGGTGGTTTGTAGGGATGGAGTCTGGGTGTAGCAGGATTGTAACCAAGTCTCCAAGCTGTGGATTTCCTAGGTCTTTTGCACCATCTGATCCCAAGATCCTCCTAAAGGTATCGGGGAGTCATTTTCACTAACAACTAAGGATCGGGTGGAGCTTTCCATCCAAGGCCAAGAAAGCATGGGTGGGGCATCCCCTTCCTACACTAGCAGTGTGTCGAGGGGGAAGCACCTAGTAGAAGAAATAGTAGCTTTATCATTCTAGCAAACAAAATTTCATTCAGCCATGGAGCCTCCTGGTCTGACTGGTGAAGAGGGAAGGAAACCACACATTAAGTTTCATAGGAGCCATCCCCCAGTTGGTAAGTAGAGGAACATGTGATTAATTTATGTATGTTTCGCTATGTATAAACATCGTTTCTTCACATATCACTCATGTCAAGTGAGTAAGGTTTTGCTAACTATGATGCGTTTTGCAGAAAAAGGGAAAAATGTGGTGGGATTGACCCCTGAAAGAGGGGCCATAGTCTTACAGCGTGGAGAAGTGGCCCCAGTCTTGGAAGAGGAGACCCCTGTTGACAACATGGATAGTACGCAGGCTCCTATTCCTAAGGGAAAGATGAGCATAGAGGATGCCACGACCCTTTTGGATGAGCTGGAAAAGGAATAGCAGTCCATCGCTGGTGAGTTTGACCATTGGCTTCACCGTTCTTCTATGGGCAATCTTCCAACT
>MNCI01012079.1:446510-516337 GCA_015680685.1 Gnetum montanum
ACAACATCTCACCTCAAATGGGATCCTAAAGAGCCTATTGACATAGACGCTACTCCTGAACCCTCACCAAAGGTGACAAAAGTGCCATTCCACATTTAAAATGAGATGCGTAAATGTGCATTACGCTTGTCCTATTTCCTCTTGGAGAGTCGGAACATCAATGCAGAGCTCTGCAAGAGGTTGCAGAAAGTAGAAAAAGAGAAAATGGCCCTAACTACTAGGGTTGAGGACCTTGAGTCTAGGAACGAATTTCTACAAGCTCAAGACACCAATGACAGGGATTGGTGGACAACTGTAATTGACTATGCCCGTTATTGGACGGTCGTCAGGAACAATGTCCAAGCCAACCGTGAGCTCATTGAGCAATGAATGCAAATGGATCTCCTAGCCCAGAAGAGCCAAGATTGGAAGGACTTCAGCGTGAAAGTCCAGGAATGGGGGTAGGCATAGAAAAATCATAAGCATATGTATAAGCAGGAATGTGCTACCTACCACCAACATTACAGGGATTCCGTGGTTGAAGCGCAGTCTCTCTAGATGTTCCTTGATGTCATTTGTGCTTCTAGAGCGTATGAAAAGTTTCAGGAGCAAGTGATAGTAAGTGCCTCCCTAGAGAGAGAGATGACCCTTCTGGGCGGGTAGGCTACTGTCCCTTCTTTTTTTCCTGAACCACCCCAGTGGACTCATGTGAAAAAGGGTAAGGTCAAGGTTGAAACTAATTTAGGAGATGGTGTGTGGTCAGAGCTCACTGAGGATGAGATTATGCGATGCCTGTGGGTCATCCTAGAACAAGTTTCTTTCACGGAAAAAGTAGGATCATCACAGGTCAATTGTGTGACTATTGTATTCTTGTTATGCATGATTTTGATTGTGACACTAATAGTCTCTTCATGTCGAATTGTAGGATCGACACGAAGAGGATCTCCATGAGGAGGAGCCTCATGTAGAGGATTTCCCCAATGAAGAGTGCCCCAATGAGGAGGAGCCTCGCAGAGAGGATCGCCCCCACGAAGAGAAACCACCCAAAGAAGATCCTTATGAGGAAGACCCTCATGAGGCAGATGTAGCATTGGATGGTATAGATGGAGGTGGTAGCAAAGGGGATGTGTATGAATGGGAATGAAGTATAACTTTTTTTTTTATTAATGTGATTGTAAGATAAAAATTTTTAGTTTTTGATGTTTATGAAGGAAATTGCATCATTAGAAAGGTTACACATTTTAGGCCACTATGGGCCACTGATAGTTTAAGGCCATTTCAAGCCGGGCCATCGTATGCATAAAAGAATAAACAGAATTGCCAGTTTTAGGCCGTAGTAGGCTGTAACTAGTTTAAGGCCATTTCAGGCCAAGGGGTGTATGAAAAAGTGTAATGATAACAATGAGACAAGAAAGAATGTAAACTGCATAATAGTAAACAATGTGGAATGATATAACATGTCACGCTAACATGTTTATTTACTAACTCCGTAGCTGCTTCTTGATCATCTTAAGGTTTGGCGACGCGTATGGATGAGGAGGCTTATTACAACATTCTCTACGCTACCATCTTCTTCCTAGAAGGGTAGTTCAGCCCAAGTCAAGCTTTCATTGGCCACTACGTCAGCCTATTCAACTGTTGGGACAGGATTTTGATCTTCAGGAATTTCAATTTCCAAAACCTATTCCATTTCCACGTTGTTAACCACTTGAGGGGTCATCTTATCACCATGGATGATTGCTTCCCCTCTCGCATAGGGCAACTGTATTTCTTGGTGAATGGGTGATGAGACAGCCTTGAGTTGAGCCAACCAAGACCTCCCTAAGATTAGGTTAAAGCTGGGCATCTCCTTGATAATGATGAACACTGCATTTGTGGGGAACTGATCACCTACTAAAAAATTGATCTGCACTATTCCCTTAACTTGCACTCATGCCCTATTAAACGACTTCAAGCATGATCTCATCGTGGGATTGATCTGATCGATCAAACCTAGTTTGTCCACTATGGGAAATGGAATGACATTAGCAGTGGCCCTGTCATCTACGTGTACTCTCTAGATCCTATATTGGTCGACCTAGATAGTGATGAACATAGGTGCTGTTGTCACCTAACCCTTTTCTGGGTCGTCCTTAATGGACTCATCATGAAATGTTAGTTGGGAAGATTATGGTTATTCAACAGTGGGGGGAAGCATGATCGAATGGATTTCATCTTCATCTATTAGCAAGCTTCTATCCATAGGTATGGACATTAGCATGCGAACCATGGCTTCACGATGCTTTTGGGATGTCATTAGCAAGTCATACAGGCTTAACGTTGTATTTTTCTATTTGAGAGCCTGCTTGACTTACGTAAAAGCATCAAGGAGATTATGCCCACAATATGGTTGTTTGTTACCCCTCTCTTCTTCCATTCGTCCCAAGAGACGAATCTCTCAGGGTGGAATAGTTTCTAGTTGAGGGCTATGTTTTCTTGGGTAGGGAGAAGATGGCCACATCTATGTAACGTCATTCTTTTCAGAGGAAGGTGGAGCCAAGGGTGCTGAAGCAAGAGGCATAGGCTTAGGAAACCCTAGCGTAAGGCAGTCCTTGGCTACTTTGTGTGTCATACGCCCTTCTCCTCTCGTTGTAGGTTGAGGTTGGGGTGTTGACCTAGATTTTTTCTCCTACGTAGCAGGAGCAACTGAAGGCTTTGGCACCTTGATGACGAAGGGTTCCTTAGGCATGGGCATGGGCTAGCCGTGGCTTTATTGACAGTTGGCTGCAGAACAAAGGTCTGAGATGGGACTTGAAGGACAAAAGGTTGTCGCTGAGGCACACCCATTGATGTTGATAGGCTTGTCGTCTGAGGTGGATGAGGAGGCATGCGCAACACAAAGGGTTTCTTTGGCCATGCCTGGCCATCGCCTTCCATACCCACTACATTAATAGTGTACCCTACATTATTTATGTTTAATGGGTCTTGGTACACGTGCATAGACTGGTTTTCTGGATGAATCGGACTACTGCTATCTAGGATCAGCTTGCCTTGATCAATCATGTGTTGAATGTCATCTTTCAACCCCCAGCAATAGTCCGTGTCATGTCCACACAACTAGTGGTAGTCACAGAAATGGTCTAGTCTGATGTTTTTGGGAACTGGTGGTTCATTTGGTAGGGCCAAGGAGGGATTCTTGAGCAGCTCACAATGCTATCTATGGTGTTTCAAACCCTCCTCGGACACCTTCTTGTGTTGAATGTGGCCAGTTCCCAGTAGTTTCTTTAGAAGTTCTGAAGGCTTTATAGGTAGAGCCATGTATTTTGAGCAATCTTTACGCTCAAAATTAGGCTTCGGCTATGAGGGTGTCTCAGGGGGGATGCTATTTCCTGATTAGTGCTATTTGGGCTAGTTGTGGCCTCAGCAGGTGCCATAGATACTTTCTTGTTGTTATTTTTCCTTTTGGCCCCTTTAGCCACGACTACTACTATTTTTGTTGCAGCCTTGCCCTTGTCTTTGCTTTTGTTGTGTGCATTTTTATAGACCATATATGCTGGGTCTTTGCTAGCCTCTACTGCATCTTGAATGCTCTTAGTCTGAGTAAAGGCTTAGCTGAGGGAGTGGGGAGCAAGGTAATACAATTTAGACTTAATAAAGTCATTAACTGCCCCCTTGAAGATTGCCAACAGATGGGCCTCCACGATGGGTTCACAGATTTCATTCAAGGTGGCACTCCACTGTTGTATAAACTTTTGGATTAGCTTGAGTGGATCTTGTTTAACTTCCATTAGCTGGTCCAGCATGACTTTTGGTTTCAGGTTGTATTTGAAACGAGTCATGAACTGAGTTAGCAACTCTTCCAAGGTTGAGATGGAAGAACGTGGAAGTGCACAATACCAATCTAAAGTTTTACCTATTAAGGACATAGCAAAGACACGGATGATGGTATGTGGCCATTCTTGCAACAATGACTCTGACCTGAAGGTAACTAGATGAGTGTTGGGATCGCCTTCCCCATTATATTTTGTGAAATGGGGAAGTGGCATCCCAGGAGGTAGCGACAAGATAGGTACTATTGGACTGATAGGATCATCATGGTAGAAATCCATGACCTGTATTGTGTTGAAACCGATAGCCTTGAGGCATTTAACCTCCTCTGTAAGGGTTTGAATAAGCTGGAAGGCTTGATCTAGACCCAAGGATGAAGAGGTTGGTTGTGGAATAGCAGGGGGAGCCATGATTGGTGGTAGGATAGGGGTAGCGGCATGGCCTGTAGACAATGCATTCAGAACTATCCCTGCAGGCGGTGTCGCCTGTGTCATCCACCATACGGTAGGTGGTGCAGACGGGGTGATAGTCATCGATTATGCTATAGGATACATTGTTTGCGTAGCCGGTGGTACAAACAATGACGTTGTAGTTGGGTTTACAACCTGCGAGACCTGGTATTGATAATGAAGAAGATGAGACATCTGCATAGGCTGTGCAACAGGGGGTGACGTATTTGAGGTCCACCACACGGTAGGGGCGAGTCCTGGCATTGATGATGGTGCGGGACCAAAAGGTGGGATGAATGCAAGAGTTGTGTGTAATTGTGAAGTGGGTACTACGTGCACATATGGTAGTGTAGGAATAGGTACACGATGCAATGGGTTGGCTAATTGCGACTGTGGAGGAATGGTCTATGAAGGGATGGCATCCGGAAAGGGAGCTAGAGAAAAGAAATGCTGATGGGATGCATGCACCACACCATCGGCTATAGACAACGATAACGACATAGTGACCATAAATAGTGGATTTACACAGGACGTTGTGGAGGGAGGAGCCATGACAAAGCTAGCATGACTACCTCCCTTGGAGTGTGCGTCTAAGCCTTCTTGTCCATCATGGAACTCCTCATCACAGAACATCACATCTCGTTATTCCGTTGATTCCCTAGCCATTAACAGTTGATCCAACATCCACTGTTGTCTATCCGTCAGGGGTATAGAAGTGTTAAGTGAAGGAACGAATTCCTTCCCATTACAGTAGATGAACTCATATTCGCATTTCTGTTCGAGTTCCTATGGATATATAAGCAGATTTTTCATAATCTTGGCACAAAGGAAATTGTAATGTTTCGTTTGCTAAGCATTTCCCTTGGGCTCTTTATTTTGAATACTGAGGGACCGGCGTAGTCGCACTGGGCTAGTCGGTGGCTCGACAGCAGCTTGCATAGCCTGCGTCGTTAAGGGGGTTTTGAGACTAGTGGTGGGAACGGTGGTAGTTATCGCAGCCATTCTCTACACAGTTAGGAAAGAATGATAACAAGGATAAGGATCACAAAGGCAAAAGGGGGCTAAAGGAAAACATGGGCTTTTTGTCCTGCTGGATTCTAGAGGAATCATCGAAGCGACCTATCTGTACCACACAATCACGTAAATGACCACGGAGGTATCACGTTTACGCTAGTCGATACTGGGTATAGATAGCTCACAAGACTACCCGTAAAACACATATCAGAGGTTCAACCCTCCTTCTAGCACCAAAAAACTGTAACAATGGAAAAAGTTAGTTGTTGGAAACATCGAGAGGATTTCCGTGTACATAGTTCCAACCCCAGATCTGTGCGAGGGCCATGCTAGAGAGAATAGATTCGAGGTGCCCTGAATGGTCTTGCCAATCAGACAGGGACTTATTTAATCAGTAAACTTTTCACCGATCGTAGAATGAGGAGACAAATTAATGTCAAAATTATAATGTCAATTTGATGAGAAAACGAGATCTACTCCAAGATCAGATCTTGAAAACAATGATAATGATATAAACTACGAAAAATGACTCTAAAATCAATGTAAGTAAGGTGCAATGAATTAAATAATTTGAGAAATGTACGATCTTGAGATCTGGGATTTATCTTATAGACAAATATGATGAATACAACAGGATTTGTAAGTGGATTTCGGTTTGGACAAAGTACCCGCTACCGCCAAGAAGCTATTTAGAGATTCAACAAGCAAGGGCCAACCTACCTTGTTCACTAGCCAATCTGGGTGCAAGGAAGTCAAGCTGAAAGCAAAATGTTCACTTACTTGAAATCTTTGACCAAAAGCTTCTCTTTGTCCCCGTCGATGCTCTTTTGTCACCAACTCTTTGTTGTCTTCTCACCAATCTTTTTGCCAAAAATTGCTAACCTTGCTAACCCTTTGAGCATTGTCCGTCGGGATATTTATAAGATTAGGGTTAGGAGAAAAATGTAGTTTATATGATGCATGTCTCAGGCTCATAGAATGCCGTTGACCTGATATGTTGTAGCTGAGGCTTGTGATGCTACACTGTGCTACGGTCTGAAGCGTAGTATAGCATAACCATCCTTTAAGAAGAAAGTTTATTTGACCTTATCTCTTGCATTGAATAAACTATCCTGCAACTACACTGTGATACGCTGGGAAGCGTATCGTGGCGTAATTATTGCTACTGCTTGAATTTCGTCATCCTTGTTGCTGCGGCTAGATCAACTGTGTTGCATGCATTATGCTACGTCATGCTGCATAGCATGATGTAGCGTAGCATGCAAAAAGTCAAAGTCTTGAACATGGCTAACTTTCAAAGTTGAACTATTGTCACTGCGCATCCCTTGTTCTGTTTTGTCTTCTTGAAGTCTACTACGTTGAGCTGTGTAGCGTAGCGTAGCAAGCCCTTAGCCGAAAAAGAAAACTTGCTGAGATGTGCCACTGTTTTCAATGTTTCCATCGCTCGAATGTCTTGACGCTGCACTTGTGGAGATCCTTTCCTAAACTTAGAGACTTTGCTAAATCACTGAGGTCTCAAAATTTCACGGTGTTTCACCGGGGGCAGAAAGGTGTTGCAACAAGCTTGGCTTGATGGCTCACAGATTTTCAATGATACAGAGATAAAGCCATAGCCTACAAGGAGGAACGACAGGTGTTTGCAGCTTGGTATGTTAAAGCAAATATAATTTTTCCACAACTACTATGTCCATGGGAGGTGTCAACTCCATCAAACATTAGAAAATTAGCATGGACAACACAGGATCCCCAAATTGAAGAGGAAAAACTCCATGCCATACTTCGACACCATCAAATCCCAAGACCTGGAGCGCAAGATAAGGGAAAGGCACCCATGGAGAAGCCACCGCCACCAGGAACTACATGAGCTTCACCCAATTTTGTAGTTATAGGATTTTCTTGTGCGTTCTTCATGTTGTGTCTCAATTTTGTTCTGATTCCACACTGTGGCATGAATCCATTCTAGTCAGTCAATAATCCCATACCTATCCACTGTGTAATCAATGAAGCTTGTTCTCACTTTAACTCAAGGATGAGTTTTCATTTAGTCGTGGGGGTATGATGAGTCATGAATTGTTGGTTGTGATATCACACCCATGATATCACGTACGCAATATCACATACATGATATCATGGCCTAAAAGCGATATCACGTACACGATATCGTAGCCTATCTCCTCATCTATAAGTAGGAGGCAGGAATATTTGCTAAAGGAGTTTTTTGTTAAGTTTTCTAGTTTTAGTATTAAGTTAGGAACTTTTTGTCAGTTTTTCCTCTCAACCCTTTCTCCCAGTGCATGCCCGTAGTGTGAGGATTGTAATTGTACAGCATCCTCATTCAAGTGTGACATACTTGGACATGCACATGACTGACAATTACGATCGAGATTTCTTCATCATTGCAGCACCCACTTAGCTTAACTAGTTAATTGTTATTGTTATTTATTGCTTTCTTAGTTAATATCTCTCTACCCTTATCTCCTAGTAACGTAGAATGAGTACGACTTAATCACGAGCATTTAAGTGTGATTACTTGGTAACCCAGTTGCATACCTAGGCCATGCACTTGGTAATCCCAGTGGTAGTCATGCACGAGGTCCAAGATGTGTACGGATGATTAGGGAATGGATGCTCATCACACTTAGGCTAGTTTAGATTCTCTCTCATCCTCTCTCCTAGCTTAGTTGATATTATTTCCCATCATACCTAGGAGTAGCATTAGTGTAGAAACACATCATACACCTCACTCTGGACTAAACCATACATGACAAAGCTAATACTAGTCCAGGTGGGAAGACAGTGAACTGTGATCTATGAGTAACTATCTAGATACCACAACTAGTCCGTCTATGGAGTTCGACCGGATCGTGCGTGAAACGCTTGTATTCGTATGGTTGAGTGTAGGGGTACCTCGCCACTCATCATTATTGTTTTATAACTTACTAGAATGTAAGATGCTCTACAACACTCTAGTTGCATCATTCAATTAATTAGTTAGTTAATTACTTATTGGTTTATTATGTTAATTAGTCATGTTGCCTACACAATTTTCTAAAAATACTATCCCACTTTTGATTAACTAGAGGGTAAATTTTTAATCAATTGTGGAAGTATGATGAATAGTTGATATGTTAAGAATGATAGTGTACTAATGATATCATTGATATGATGTATCTAAGCTTGCAATTATCTATAAATACCTACCATCCATCTTACCAAAATTACCTTTAGTTCATTCTTACCTAGACTCTTGCAATTTTATTTTGTGATTTTATAATTAGTCTATGAGCATCCATAATGTGATCATAAGTAGTTGTATAATATCTTTATTCAAGTAAAGTTTACATGGACATACTTCATGGAAATAAATATCAAGACTATTTACAATTACAACTAAAGATCACAAAGTCTTAACATTAGGGTTGAATCTGCTACAATATCAAGAACTTCTGTAATTTGAAAATTTCTCCAATAAATGATAGGTTTGGAGAAGACAAATTCTAGACATGGATTTTGTTGTTGGAGCCACAAGAGTTCAAGGTCCCTCCCATTTAAGGATATAGCCAAAGGAATGAAATCCATGGTAAGAACAAAGAGGAATCCTACTAGTGTTATACATGCTTCCATGGATAGCATGGAGGAGAGCAATTTCATGTTAAGTAGAAACTTTACATAGTATCATTCAATCAATTGGTTGTACTCCATCATGACTTAAGTGCACACAGTTTAGTTTAAAAGAATTCAAACATCAATGAACTCTGTCATTTTGATGAAGCAAAAGCTAGATCGGCTAGAAGTAATGGGAGAAATAGCATTAATGGCAGGATTATTACTATTTATCTCAAATCTAGAACTCAAACAAACTCATAGATGTCAAATAAGAAGATCTTACTCGAGTAGAAAATCTAGAACCTCAAAGTTTTTAAACCGCATATTTAGTCAACAATCACAAAAAGAGAAGAAGTTTTCTTAGTTAAAGCTTTTTATGTAGATTGCATGCAGCAACTATAAAAAGTTAGTAGAGACTAAACAAAATGTAGAAAAAGCAAAGATACTACAAAACATTGCAGAAATTGCTAAAAATGAATTGCAAATGAGGCAAAAATAATATACATTAGAAGTAACACAAAGTTCTTTTAGGGAATTTCTCTCCTCATTAGCATACCTTTGATACTAGATACATGCCAAAAACAAGGATGGAAACAAAAAACTTATAGGAAAAATATGACCCTTGCTAAAAGAAAACAATGAGCACATGTTAGAAAAAAATAGTGAGCATATATTGGAAAGGAAAAAAAACAATAAGCACATGTTAAAAAGAAAAAAAATAGTGAGGACATGTTGAAAAGAAAACAATAATGAGCACATGTAAAAAAAATAGTGAGCACATGTTGGAAATAAGAAAATATGGTGAGCACATGTTAGAAAAAAAATAGTGATTGGAAAGAAAAAAAAGTGAGCGTATGTTGAAAAGAAAAAAATAGTGAGCACACGTTGGAAGGAGAAAAAGACACTAAGCACAGTGAGCACATGTTAGAGAGAGAAAAACAATAAGTACATGTTAGAGAGAAAAAAATAGCAAGCACATGTTGGGAAGAAAAAAATTGTAAGCACATGTTGGAAATAAGAAAAGTAGTGAGCACATGTTGAAAAGAAAAAAATAATGAGTGCATGTTGGAAAAAAATAACCCTCACATTTGTAGGTGTGACTTTGAGCTAGTAGTTTGAAAATTGGAAAGTTTTGACATTAGAATTTGAATCTAATGTAACATTAGAAACGTTTGAAATTTTGAAATTTCTTCAATGGATGATATGTTTGCGAAAGACATTTGTCAAATGTGGATCTTAGTGCCAATGCTTTTAGTTCAATCTCTACCAATTCTCTTTAGCTACTGCATGAGATCTACATAAAATTTTTAACTAAAAATATTAATTAAAAAAATGTTAACTAAATTTTTTTTTAACTTAGTCTTGGTACCTATGTTTCAAACTAAGAGTCTACCACTAAGCTAAAACATTATTATAAAGTAAAAATAATACCATTTTTCTATTACTATGGTTTTTGATTTACAAGTTATAGTTTTGATTCCAATGGGTATGTTGATCTAACACATTATTATATTTAACAAAAGTATTGTGAAAGTTTGTGTTGGCTATATATCCTTAGGCTACACATATTCCAACACTCTCATGCAACAATGAGGTATTAGCCTAGTGGTAAGACTCTTGATTTGGAAACTTTAAGGGATAGACTCAAAATAATTGAAACATAGGTACACCCCCAAGATTTATAGAAGTTTATAATTTAGTGCTACTTAGTAGAATCAAACCTTTGACCTAAGGTTACTAGGCTAGAACCTATACCACTAGGCTAACACCTCATTCTTCATGCATTCTTTCCTAACACTTCATAAATAACTGAAACTAGAACTAACACTTTCACTTACATCTATTATATCCATTTAGATCTACTAAAGAAAGAAATTTCAAAATTCTTTTTACATATTTAATATAGCTTAGTCATCTTTATATTTACATCCATTTTTCATAGCATACCATCATTACACAACCATATCTCATTGCATATGCATTATAACATACAATGTAGATCATCACATCACTATAGGCTTATAAAGCTTGAACGACCTAGAACTTGATAATAGGATTTCATTTTTTGTGTATTTTTTAAAAAATTTTAATTATTATTTTTTAAGGACAAGGTGTGTTGAAACCCAAAATAATTTGACTATAGGTACATCCTAAGACATATAGGAAATATCATACATTAGAAAAACTATAGAGGAATATAACATTCCTTAATTGTGACTCAAGACAACTTTTTTTATGCAAATTCTTTTGAAATAAGAATTTGATAATTAATTAGATGTAGCAAAATTATATAAACTATTTAATTTCCAAAAAATACATATAATATTCATCCATGTTGAATATTCAAAGTTTAGCAAATAAAATATGTACAATATACTATTAAGCATTTCCTTTGTCACTTCCACTTTCATAAAAGTATTTTAAAATTCAAAATTATTGTTCACATTACAAAAGAACAATCTTAAGCAATTTATAATTTAGTCTACCCTATCATTTTATGCCATGTAAGGTTTTAAAAACTTATAATTTGGTAATGAACTAGTTAAAGTTGAATGACACAAACAATTTACTTTTTCCACAAAAATACATAATATTATCATGCAATGAGGTGTTAGCATAGCATTAAGAGTCTTAGCTTAGTAACCCTCATTGATTTCACTAGCATGATAGATATTAAGTGCCTTAGTAAACTTAAGTGAAAAATATTACTATTAGTAAGCCTTTGATGGTTAAGTAGTAGAGCCTGTGGGTTTGAATCCCATCATGCTCACACAATCCGACCACTTTTAAAAAGTAAAAAAAGGTTTTAACTTCAAATTTTATATAAAGTTTTTTAAAATCAAAAATTAAGCAACGTTGGTACGCAGAAACCTCTTCTTAATTCTTTAAAGCTATTGCTACTAAATTACAAATGCTATCGCGTTTTTAAACATGTTTCTATTTATGTTACAACCCTAATGCTAGCGCCTACTTTTAACATTGAAAACTAAAGAACAAAACTTAAAACTCAGTGGGATGTTATCTAAGAATCCTCTTCCAAATAGAGCAAGGTACAAAGGCAAAACATAACACCATAATCATTAGTAGACTCACATCGTTCACACAAGCACACAAGAAGCCCCAAACACCAACCCCTAAACAAGCCCAGGAGGAGACGACCACGCCCACGCCCACGCCCACGACTGTGGCTGCTTTATTTACTTGTACTATTATCACACATCACAGAGACACACACGAGACCATGCATGCAGCCAGAGCAAACACCGGAAATACAAACACACCCACTTACAATCACTTCACTACACTTCAGTTGCAAGCACCGGCAGGTGAGCCGAGGGTGTTATCAGAGAGCCGAGTCTCAGTAGGCGAGGGTGGCAAAGGAACGGATCTGTCGGGATAAGTTGGCGAAACGTTGCCATCATGTATGGACACTCTGCGTGCCGGGCCGAAGGAATAGACGCCGGAGCACGAAACCACGATTCCCGGCACTCCCCGCGCGTACGCCCGGGCCACGTCGTCGCCCTCGGGGCGCCCGGCGCCGGCGTGCGTGTGGAAATCGCCGACCAGCACGTACGGCTTGCCACGTGGCACGCCCTCGCGCTCCGGGTGGTCCAGATCCATGTCGCCGCCGCCGTCGGATCGGTCCCGGTTTCCGAGCACGACGACCATGTCTCTGGCCGGGTCGGCGGCGTGCGCGTACACCCATCCGCCTCGGCTCTGGAATACGCCGTTGCCCGCGAAACTTTCCCGCCACGCCTGCGCCAATCCCGCCCTCGCCGCGTCGTTGGCCACCATGTCACGTGCCGTCGGTGCTTCCACGTCGACCGCCACCACCGCCGGTGCGTGCATGGCCACCCCCGCCATCACCAGAATCGCTAACGTTGCTGCCGCCATGCTCGCCGTCTGATTTCTTTCTCTCTCTCTCGCTCTGTTTGTATTTTGAGAGAGATGGAGGTGGCAAGTGAATGGTAGTTATAGGGGCAGCCCTGGCTATTTGGGAGCGTTTTGGGGAAGTGGAGAGTGCTGTGTGAGTTCCATTATTGGAATCTTAAGTCTTCCGTGATGATTGCTTATGGCTCCGCAATGTTGTGTTGCCGTAGAATTGATAATATTATCCTGGTTGTTGGAGGCTTCTGTGGTTTCCCTCTTATTCGCGGTCTCGGACCGGATGGATTCCACGTTGGCTTTCCAAAAGCTGGAATGAACGGGAAATGACGACATTGTTTCTGGTGACCCCAGGCGAAAAGCTGGGGTACCGGCCCAGCCCAGCACCTCTTATTTGCCATTTGCTTGTGATGTGTATGATTTGGGAAGTATTCTTGTCATTTGGCTGTGATATTTAGTATCATGTAAAGGCATCGTGAAGGTACATTGTTGACTATATGATGCATCGTGAAAGTATCCTGTTGAGAGTATAATGTTTAGTATCTCATTTTTGTTATTTAGTCTTCTATTTTGCATGCTTTACTTTTCATTATATTTAAGTAGGCTTTTGATATTCAATATTGTTTCTATCATTTTTGCCATCATTCTCTACCCCAAACATGGAAGAGTGGATGTTGTTGCTTACCCCTTCTATTACTTTGATTATCATTCTCGACTAGAGTTTTTGTTGTTGTGGGGTTTCTATTGATGTTTCTACTTCTATGAGGGTTTCTACCATGATGGTTATCGGTATCTATTAGTTGCATTGGTACCTTTAAAAAGAGGGATTTTCTTTTTGAGATTTATCGAATCTATTTTTCTTTCCTTCTTGAAGTTATGATATTCTAGCAAGTTTATAGATGTTTCAACCCTCCATTATATAGTATATTCTATTATTTCAGTTATCATTGTAGTGTAGGTACCTCATTAAAGCAATTATTTTTGTAACATCGTTGCCTTTGTTTTATTAGAGGCAAACTATGCTTTTAGCATTTCCACCAGCATAGTTTGAGGGGGAGTGTTGGAGATTTTAAAAATATCCTTTCCCATATCCTTAAAAATTTAGCAAATTCTGAACACAACATTGGTAACTTCTATCTCATTCCATGTCAAAGATGGAAACAAATTATGTATAAATTAGATTGACCAAATAATATGAAAGTGCCTCATCATAGGTCCCGATTTGGCCTAGGATGTGGAATCCCATTTTCATTATTTAGTTTTCTCTCTCATAGATTACATAGTTTGTTTTTCATTATGTTTTATTTTAAATTTTAAAATTTGACATGGTATGAAAGGGTATTTTTGATGTTCAATATTTTTCTATTGCTTATGTTGTTGTTGCCATCATTCTCTACCCTAAGCATGGAAGAGTGGGTGTTGAACCTAAATGTTTCTGCTACAGTAATCATTTTTTCACCACTAGGAAGTGCTTCACATTTTTTTACCATGGGGATTTGCATTTTTTTTTCTATTGATGTTATGATATTCTAGCAAGTTCCAATACTCTTTTGTAATAGTGATCATTCCTTCACTCTCTATTTGTACATCAATCTTTGGTGTTGCACGATCATTCTATTGTTGCTATTTTGAGCATCAATTATTATTTTAGCAATTATTTCTTTGCTATTTAGGGATCATTTCACCATCTTCCATTACCTTCATTGCAGATATATTAAGGACAACTGTGATTTTGGTATTGCCACCATCATAGTTTGAGTGGAATTGTTGGAGATTTACTTAGAAATATCCTTTCCCCTTCCCTAAAATTGGTAGTTTTAGGGTAGAATGTTGGCAATTTCAATCTCATTCCATGTCAGAGATGGAAACAAATTATGTATAAATTGCATTGAGAGGCTAATATGAAAGTACCTCATTATTGGCCCTGATTTAGCATGGGATGTGGAATCCCATTTTCATTCTTTAGCCTCTTCTCTCTGCTTTTTTATAGTTTGTTTTTCATTATATTTTATGTAAAATTTTAAAATTTGATAGCTTTAACATTGGCTTGTATTGTTAGGATAAAGTATGTCAAAGATATCCTTCACATTTTAGGAGATGATATTTATTGAGATTTAAAAGACTTTATTAATGTGTTCATTAGTTTAATATGTGCAAATTTTTATGTAGAGTCATATTAAAATCTTTGAAGCCAATTTTAGTTCTTTCACAAGTTTTTAATCATTGGTATGAACTAAGCAAAAGAAAATAAATTTCATTTATACTCAAGGTTTTAATATTGTTACATCCTCTATCCTTCTCGGAATCAATTAGGATAACATAAATATTAGTACTATGAACAATTTCTCATCAATATAAACTACATTTAAGATAAAGGAAAATCATGAGAAAAACCACTAAAACTTTTTTCTAAATGTTAATAGGCCAAAGGTAGCACAAAATCCAACTATTTTTATTTTAAACCAATTCAATTCTTTGTATGCTTTGATGAAATATGCTTTTGGTAAATAAAAAATTTATTATTTTACAATTTTTCATTGAAATAACATCCCTGCAGTTATGGTTTTCTTCTGCATTAAAATACCAGTCTTGCTTAAAATCTTGTTTAATTCGTTATTTTCTTATATTTTACTTTTTCTGAATTTATTTTTTTAATAAAATTTACAAAGTATGACATTATTTGGATTTTGTATTGAGGTAAGGTTTTCCTATACCAGATGTATGTAGTCACATAAAAAAAATTCACTAGCGTATGGGGCTCCTTGCGTGTTTAGGAGGACGACAAGATATAACTATATATATTTAGGGTTGCATACGTGCTGCATTAAATCTTTAAAGATGTTCTTGAAATACATAACAAAGCTTTCCAACTTCCAAGTATCTAATGGTGGAAGCATGGAGAAGGAAAGCGAGAACGGCGATGCAGAGTCATTACATCAAACCATATTCTTACCCAACCCATGTTATCCATCAATTTACCTGGCAACCGACCACAAGGACACATGAAGCGCTAATCAAGCTTGACAACACGAACAACGCGCCATGACTACGCCTGCAGCTGTGGCCACTTCTATTTACCGACTATTAAACATCGCAGAGACCAACCAGCAACAGCAAACCCGTTTAAATTTAAATACCAGTTCAGTTGCAAACACCGAGGGTGTTATCGGAGATCCGAGTATCGGTGGCGGAAGGTGTCAAAGGAACGGAGTTGGCAGGATAAGTGCCGTCGGAGTTATTTAAACTGTGTATAAGTATGCAAGTAAAGTGGATAGTAGTTTGGAAGCTCCATTATTGTGATGTTAACTCTACCGCGATGATTGGTTATGGCTCTGCAACGTTGTGTTGCTGTAGGATTCATAATATGATCTTGCTTCTTGTATTTTTCCGTCGTTTTGCTGTGATTCGCTGTCCCAGACCGGGTGGATTCCACTTTGGTTCTCAATTGCTTTTTGAAAGCTGAAATGAATGGCAAATGACGACATTGTTTCTTTGGACCCTATGTAAAAGCAGGAGGCAACATCCGAGCCTAGTCGACCGCCTCTTCTTTGCCAGTTGCTTCGGTTGAAGCTGTAGTGTTTATTTCGCACTGCTGTCAAATCAGTTTGCCTTTCATTAACGCAAAATATTACTCTGACCGAAAGCAATAAAACTCTTATCCAAAATAAAGTTTGCAATCTACTGACAAGAACGTATCGTACATAGAACATAGTGAAGTCTTGTTCCTTAATATTTGAATTATTATTATTATAAAGGATTATTACTTAGAGGGCTAATGCTTATTATTAAAGATTATTATTTAGAGACTTAATGCTTGTTTCAAGGTGGGCTCTAGGAAGGTTTATAGATGAGCAAAAGTTTAACCTCTTCTTACAACTTCAGAAACAAGCACCTTACCATCAATTCAAGTAATAGTCCTTTGAATAAGTATTACAAGTAAAATAAATGCAACAATGATAAGATAGTAAGAGCAATTAAGGCTGATGCAACATTAAAAAATAAATGTAAAACATTAGGAATATGAGGATGATGATAGGCATTTATCTTACTTGAGTTATATGCACACATTGTTTGGGGACTAAGTCTTAACACTAAAAATTAACAAAATATTTAAAGGATGTAAAGGTAGAAACAACTTATTCCATACTACTTTTGGAGTTAACCAATCATTTCTTAGTTGATTAGAACCTGCGACTTGCAATTTGCAAGTCATAGGTTTGATCCCTAGGGGGTATACTCATCTAACACATCATTATTTTTAAAAACTCTTCCATCTCTCAAATGCTATTTTTGAAATGCATATGGTCTTTACCTGTAGAAGTAGAAGTTCTAAATTTTTTGAAGGTAAAGTTTGTTCAAGTTTTCCTAGGACATGTTCCTAGGCTAGCAACATAGTAAGTGCAAAGGGTGCATAGAGATGTTGGCACTAGGCTTTGAACCTAGCACCTTCGAGTACAAAGTTGTGTGTACTAATCAAATGGCGAACGACCCATGCATAGTTGAAGCTCTATGTCAATTTATTGTATATACTTAAAAACTAATAAAAAGAAAGAATATCAATTTTTCTAGAGATATTTTAAGTTGAAGACAGAATATCTCATTGGCATGTGTGCAAACTAATCAAAAGCACATTTGTAAGATAGTTAAGCAACAAGTTTTAATAAAGTTATGGTTCAATGTAGAAGGCAAAAAAAGTTATTTGAAACACATAAGCGGTAATCAATTGTCCTCAAAAGTTCACTACCTTTTTAGCTATGCTCTTCATTAGCAAACCTAGTCTAGATTCATATTAATTTAGGATATAAAGTGGAAGATGATTGAGAAAAGCACACATGTAAGTAATGCTTGTCTAATAGATCCCTTTTGAGGGTGTTGGAACCCTAAAATAATTGTGATATAGGTACACACCAAAATATATAGTCTAATTAGAACTTCATTATTCAGTAATGCCTACCAAAATCAAACCCATAACTTGGAGCTTTCAAATCAAGAGTCTTACCACTAGGCTAATATTTCATTATTATGTTGACTAGTGATAAAACTCTTGATTTGAAAACTCCAATTCATGGATTCAATTCTAATAAGTGTTGCCATATTGATTACTAGAATCCACATGGCTACCCTAATCACATGGCTACCTCAATCATCATCATAATCACCAATATGATTACTACTATTTTTGCAGTGCTCTTATCTCACTTTACTCTCTATCTATTTTTCTAATTTTAGTTCTATTTTAAGGGAGATGAAGGTGGAAAATAAAATGTATTTATAAGTGTAAGCTTGGTTATCTAAAAGTAGTTTAATGAAGTGAAGAGTACTATATAAGTTTTATTATTATGATGGAAGTCTATAAGAAATTTTTACACTTTATGATATATAGTCCAATTAGAACTCTATGACTTAGCATTTTCCACTAGAGTTAAACCCATGACTTGGAGTTTTCAAATCAAGAGTCTTACCACTAGGTTAACACATTATTATTATTTCAAATGAGTTAACCTCCTTATAAGGGCACTATAACTTTTCCTTGAGTAACTTTCTTACTAATTTTAACTTATAGTTATATAATGTATAATGTTGCATTTCTTCTTATAATGCATAATGTTAGTTATATGTCTTAGGATATACATGTAGCCAATTTGTTTTGGAATTTGATAGCCCTCTTACTTGCATGACCATAGATCACATGCTCAAACTAAGTGAGCAATGCCTAACTAAAATAAACATAAACTATGATTTTTTTGGGATGTAGTAGAATCAAACCTAGAACTTGGAATTTCCAAATCAAGAGTCTTATCACTAGGATAACACCTAAACAAAATTATATTTACCCTACGATAAATGGTTTGTTAGAATTAAGTAATAAGGTAAGAAATATAGCTATGCCTAAAGAAACATAAATAAAACATGCAACATGCTTTCCTAGAAAGCAATGTACTTATTAGTGAGCATACACTTGAGTTGAAGCATACAAATGTGGAATCCAAAGGATTTTTCCATAGTCATTGGTAAAGTCAAATTTTGAGGTAGTTTAATATCACAACTATGATATCGTAGTAATGATGTAATAGATACAATGTCATAGATATGATTTCGTAACCCATGTTATGTCATCATTGATATTATGTCTCGAGATGTGTGCATCCCTATAAATACCAATACTTGGATGCACAATCAACAACTTTTTCATTCTAGTCTTAGCGAAACTCTTGCAATTTTATTTTGTAGTTAGCAATAGATTGAATGCCTGTAATGTGGTGTTGAGTGGTTGTCTAGAATCTTTATTTGAGTGAATTGTAGTTGGACACAGTTCATGAATGGCAATGAAGATCAAGATTAATTTTCATCATTGCAACATCGACTTAGTTTTAGTTATGTTTACTTCGAATAATTGCCTTATTTTTTTGCTTAATCGTTTACATTCCAAGCACTTTATTTTACATGTCATTAATAAGTAGTATGAATACAATTGGTTTTGAGCACTCAGTAGAGTTATCTGATAACTTAGTAGTGGTGTTGCTTGATTTGCTCAGTACTAATACCACTTGGTAATCCTAGTGATGACTACATAAGTCTAAGATGTGTATAGTAGAATAGGACTAGATATCCATTGTACTAGGCTAATTTAGATTGATATTTTCTGAGTTAATTAGACTTAGAACATTCCCTTTAATCATGTTTACCTTTAGGAGTACTAAGGGCCTATAACATCAACCAACCATATGCCTCACTAAGACTTAAACCATACACTTTAACTTCACTAACTTAAAGTGAGACAACGATCTTGAACTTAATATCAATTACTAGCATAATTACATTGTTCATCCATGGATTACAATCTAATCACATGTTAGCATTCATGACTTGTATGGTAGGATGTTGGGATTGCTTTACTGCTCATCATTGGCACCATTATCGAGGATGTGTCAATGTGTGCTAAGTAATTGATCTTATAAAGTTTTTTGTATTAAGAAACACAAAGTTTATCTTGATACCTTAAAAATCAATTTTAAATAACACACACATAACTAAACATGAAACATATAATATGGCTTAAACACTTAAAGAAAAATTATCAACTATCAAAGAGATACAAAAGAGCAATGAAAAAACACATGATGATAAAGACTAGAGTATGCCTAGGAAAACACAAATCTCATATGCTCACACCAATCCTTATTATCCTAATTTTACATTCATATTTCATCAAGATGGATAATTGAGATGAAGAGACTTACAAGAAAACATTGTTTTGCCTCTAGAACATTTAGCACTAGCCATGCTTCAAATAGTATTAAGGGAAATGAATCTAACCCATGTGCAAGAGGGGTATCATGTGATCAAACACATGAGTAGACCCCATCAACCTATAGAGGCACAAGTATGAAGAGACACTGCTATGGAAACCAAGCATGAGAATAACAAGGGTAGGTAGGTCAATCCTACTGTTGTCTTAGAAGAACTTGATGGTGATGCATTTTTACCAAAGAAACTCCACCATAATCATGAAGCTTATTCACAAATGCCTATTATTTGTCTAGAAGAACTTGTCAAAGTATAGTTACATTAAACCCTTGCAAATACACCAAGAAGAGAGGTAGAGGGCTCTAAACACAAGCAAGACTCAAGGCCTAGAGTTTCTACAAGATCACAAAGAGATAAATTCTAGAGTCATAGAAGGAGAACCAGCTAGCATTGTTCTCCAACTACTTCATTGTTCTCCTCATGATCATTAGTAGACTTTGAAAAAAGGTAACAAAGGATCAGAGATCATGATAGGAAGAGACATCGAGTTCATGATAGGCATGAGTATTTTCAAAGGCATCTTGATGAACAAGATGATGAGTATGAACTACGAAGAGATAGGAATAGATGTGAAGAAAAAGAGTGATATGAGTACCAAAGGGAACATCATTACAATAAAGCATATGAATCCTATGACCATGAAGAACCCTTGCTGGCTACTCACAACATGATCAACATTAGGGTAGTGTACATTCCAAAAAAGCATGTGAGGGATAGTTGCATCAAGTGACTTGATATGAATAGTATCCCTAAGTTTGAAGGGGGATATAACATAGATACACAACATCACCTTTAAGTTTTTCACAATGCTTGTGCCCTACAGAATATTGGAAGTGACTAACAAAAGCTAAAATTGTTCCACAAGATACTCATTAAAGAGGCAAAAAGATGGTACAAATCATTGGAACCTGAATTACTTAGAAGGTGGAGTACCATGCTTGAACCTTTCAATGACAAAAACTAAACTTACTATGGGGTGTCCAATCTCAAAAAGAAAATCCAAAAATGGAAACAAGGGACACACAAATCCTTTGATGTGAAAATGGATAGATAATACTCTCTTCTGCATAGATGCTTAGGCCATGGATTTTCCCAAAGGGAGAAGCTTAGGCCCATTGTTAATGGGTTGAGAAATAAAAGTAGAGAGACCCTTGGGGTCTATGCCCAAGGAAGACTATGAGAGATGATCATCTATCAAATCCAAAAGCTAATTGATCAAGTAGTGAAGGAGGAAGGTGAGTTGAAAAAAAAAAGAGAATTAGCTGAGTAATATAATTGAGACTCATCTATCAAAAAAAGAGATGTACAAATATGTGACAAGCAAGAGAAAGAAACTGTAGAAGAGGTGATCTACAAGAAAACTTTGTCGATTCAAAAATCTATTAGTGATATAGTGACTAGGGTAGAATAGATGTGGGACTTGATGGATGAAAAATTTGCTACAGCTTTGAAAATTATAGAAGAAATAACTGAACAAGCCTTCAATAAGGGTAAGGAGAAGAAAAAGAAAAGAGACTATGGATGTGAACATCATAAACAAAAAAGGAAAAGTTACTTCCATGGAAGAATGTATTAACTTAAAATCAAAGTATGAGAAAGGGTGTAAAGTGTGCCAATACAAACATCCTAAGTGATGCTATCTTGTGATCGTACACTTACAAGAATCAGGGGCATATGCACTTAATCTAAGATTCATCAAAAAGAAAATGACAATGCAGTTACCTTACCCTTGAGGTAACTGCATACAGACCTTCTAACTAGCCTATTATCCAAGTGGAGCTTATGCATAACCATAGAAGAAATATCAACAATAGTGGCAATAACCAAAAGCATGGGCAATGTCATCACTAAGGTAGCAGTATCCATATAGTAGCTAGACCCTTATGGATATTATGTGTAGTGTTTGATAGCTTCAAGAATCATAGTAGTTCATACTTCTTAATATTAACCACCTGAGTACTATAGACCTATAATTCCAAGGATGGAATCTAGTCCATATGTACATCAAATAGTCGTAGGACCATTAAGTCAACCTTCCAACCCTCTATTGTCAGTATCACCACCTACAATGCAAGGTGAGTTACCATCACAGCCATAACAAAAGAACACTACAAGGGCAGTAAATATACAAAGAGAGGATCATATCAGTAATGCTAAAGAAAAATCAAAGAAATGTCATTTCTTCAAGAAAAGTCAAGAAAATTTTGGTGGAATTAAGAATTCATTAAGAAAAGTTTCTCTTATGACAAATCCTCTTACCATCACCATGCTGCCACAATAACTGAATCAAGAATTCACAACTATCATTCTAATAGATATAACATTAGATTGGATAAAGGTAGGGATATTTCCTAAGAAAAAATTGATTTGAGAATTCATCTAATTTATTTACAAGTACTTGGAAATTCACCATGCATGGCTCTCTTGGATTAAGGTTTTGGAGTAAATTTGATATCTCAAGAAGCATACAAGGCATGGAACCTACCACTCTTAAGGAAGTGTAACATAAGGTTAGAGCTAGCAGACCAATCTGTCACCATTCCCTTGGTACAAATAGAAGATGTGGTGACCAATATCAATGGGTGCTCTTATCTAGTGGATTTTTTGGTGATTTATGTGAAGAATGATGATAAGGAATTTCCTAGCATCATGGGGAGAGCATGGCTTAGCACAATAGATGCTAAGTTAGAAATGAGAGATTTATCTATGGAAATCTCTAAGGAAGACAAGAAAGGATACATGTCCTTAAACAATCAGAATTTGATTACCATCAAGATTACATGGGATGATAATTAAAAAAATAAGTCACAAGGATGGTAGCTGAGAATCCTAGAGTGTATGATCCAGTGGATCTAGGGTTCATTTTTTGAACACTCATGCATGAGTTTAGTCGTAAGGAAGATAACTTATCCTGATTAAGAAATTAATAAGTGCTTTTCAAATTTTTATTTTACAATTCTTTTTTGTTTTCAATTTATTATTATACCTTTTTACATTTCTTACCAATTTTCACATTTTTTAATCTTTTTCAAAATTTTCCTTTGTCTTACCATTTCCCCCATAATTTTCATTATTTATTTTTTACATATTTTTATTAATGTTTTAATAAAAAATAAGGAATAAAGCAAGATGTAGTCCCAATAAGGTGAAGATTTCCCTATATTATCAATCATAAGGGATTAATTACCTATATAGTGAAACCATGACATCCATTCACCCATTCTAACAATAAGAAGTTCTTAGTATGACCCTAATGATATTCTTCTCATAATAAAACATAGAAGAATAAACTTGTGATAGAAGAGTGAAGAATCAAGTGGGAATGTAAAGGGTGTGACATTAAGGAGATTTGTGGATTCTCTACGTTGACTATTGTGAGTTTTATCCTATTGATAAGGATGTATTATTCTCTTGAGTTCTAATAAAAAATGGAAGGAAGAGTACAATAAGTGGTACCTTACCATGTCATTGTAAAGTCATGTTACCCATGCTTAAAAGTAGTCCTCTGATAAGGTTGAAATAGTAAAATAAAATAAAAATCACAAAATAAAAGTTCTAGGGGTTCCATTGGTAAGACATATTATTGATGCCTAAAGGTAGGAAAATTTTTAGAAATCTTAAAAATACAAACTGTGCTACTAAAAAACTCCTTCCTTGAACAACATGCCAAGGAATAATACTCTTTGCAATAGTGGTAGTCTTATGGTTATGAACCTTGAGCATGAAATAATGCAATGTCACTTGAAAGTGGTTATTAAGCAATCATGACACTTCTTGTAGAGGTAATTTCTAAGAACCATCAATGCTTATTAAGCAATGTTGGATGAATCAGGTACATTCCATGGATATGATAGATGTGGAAACATTTTGTTGGCCTTCACATGCCAAGCCGCAAACTACTGTCTCTCCTCTTCAAATGCCTTGGAAGTCTGTCTAAGTTTTTGGTAGTTTGACATGCAATGTGCCATGTTTGCTGATACATCCTTTTGCCCTTGGTAGCTTACCTTAATAATTTATAGCTCCAAGTTTTCCACATGTAGCTTTTGTAGTGCATCTTTCCTATTGGCAAACTCTTCTTGTACACTGTGTATATAGTTGCTACCTGCTACTCTAACTTATTTATGGACCTACCTACTATTAACATGGCTAAATTAGCATACCAAAGGTTTGCTAATCCCATGTACTCTCTAAGGTCTTCTATCTACAATTTCTTATTCTTCACTTTAGCTTGGTGGACATGAGCTAGGCTGTCTAAAATTACCTACCAATCTAGGTTTTATGTAAAAATTGAATTGATCTTAGCCTTTTCCATTTGGATCTCTTTTTCATTTATCTATTTGTACATGCCCACGTAATCTCTAAAGTATTCCATGAGCTATTTATGCTTCTTGGCCTCATTCTATCATACACTAATTTCAATTACAGATTTCTAATGGATGACAGAATTTTTTCATTGATAAGTTTTAATTCTTCCTAGCCAACTGACTCATATCTTGGTTAACTCTAACAAGTTGTCCTATGAGCTATTGAATGCTTTCTTCAAGAACATTTTCTTACTTTTCTATGTTTGTCAACCTAGTATTATCAACAACAAGTATTTATTTTCCTCTTATAAGGTTATGAGTACTTTGGCATGTGCGTACGTATGGGCTTCGACCCCTAATGCATCCCTCATTTCTTTCTACTTCTCCTTATCTATTCCCAAGTTATGGTTAATCAGCTACCTCACATGGTTAGTTCTAAACTGATCAAGCTGTTCAGGTGTTACAAATTATGCAAGGTCTTAACATTCAGCTCTTAAAGTGGATAGTTCTTCCTACAACCTCTACACCTTTTTTTTTGCATGTTTAGTCTTAGTTTCAGCCATGAAAAACTTTCCTTTCATGCTAATAAGATTAGATTAAACTACAATGATATCACTTGGGATAACAAAGAGTTTTTACATGACCTAGCCCATCTGCAGTAGTCTATATAGTATATCTTCATGTTTTGTAGGAGTCATTGAGGTACCAATAAGCATTTGAGCATCTCTTGCTCAAAAAATGTCAAGTGGCAACATAATAGGAACATTAAATGATTCTTTGATATGTTCTATTATAACTTTAGCTACTTTTGTTGCATCTTCATGTTGCATAGCCACAACTGTGGCTCCTTCACCAATTTCTAACATGACTTAGAATGATGTAGTGTTACCTAAAATTTATTGTATGTAATCATCCTTTCCTCCTATTTGCAATGACACTTGCCCACTTGTTGGATCTATGGAATGGTGGGCTTGATAGAGCTCTCTCATACTTTACATAGATTGGCCCAATCCTTTATTCCCTTACTTATTGTATCTACAATTTGTTTCGAATAGCTCATTGATGTTCTATAATCTTACACAATAGTGGTGAAACTTGTTGTTGTTGCTGTTTAGCTTGTGGTTGGCTACTAGGTCTTGTTTGTTGCTACTAACTAGTACCTAGAATGTTACCACTAGGAGTGGAACTTGCAGCTCCCTTAGTGCCTGCTAGTTTCTCTACTTGGGCTTTCTTTGGTGGAATAGGCATTAACATCTCTACATAGGAAGAATTTTGGGCCTCCATTGGAACATCATTGGTATATCTCAATATTTCATAGGTAAGGAAATTGAAGTGTCAATTTCCCTACCTCCTTTTATTCAAACTACCTTTGAATTTCAAGGAAGAACAAATGGGTGATGTTAGCATTGAATTTTTTCATTAGAATAGTACTTCCTCTAGTTGCATATATTGATATTCTATTAAGAGTTTTGGTAAAAAAACAAATGGTAGGTTCCAATATTAAAATATATATTTTCTTCAACTGTGAGCTCATTGTAATCCTTGTCTTCTTTCACATATGCTCTTTATAACCATAACCTCTTGGCATCAGTGTCTAATCTTGTTGAGATTTGTGCACATTGGATCCTCAATTTCGGATGTTAAGGGCTTTGATGATTACCTCTACTAAATACAACACAAAGAATCCTTTAATTTTAACTATAAAATTAGCTTGTTTGTTCTACAAAAATTGATACATTTCCCTTACATACCATTCAACACTGTTGAATAATGTTGGCCATAGGGGAGATGCTTGGAGTTGCATCTTTATGACTTCTAGAGAAAATTCTAGAAAAGGATCAAAGTTCAATTCCATGATGATCATGGAGATGATGGATTTTGCTTGTATGGCTTGGAGGCATTCTAGAGATAGCGTGAAGTGTTGCCCTTGTTTAGGTGATGGTGGGACTTATACCTCTCTTTGCGCTGAGTGTTCATCAGTAAGAGTTTGTTGATGGATGCTAAATAATTATGCTTTCTACTTTGCATGCTTGGCCTGTGGAGTCTTTTCTCCTATTTGGCCTCTCCTATGCCCTCTTGGTCTTTTCCTTCCATGTTGGAAAGGTCCTGTAGCTATTGTTTTCTTTGGGACCATTTGCAATCAACAAGAGTTTGAAAATATTAAAGTGTTTAAATTGATGCTCAATGGTTCCTTATCCTTCCTATCTTCTTGGTTAGATCAAGTTCTTATCTTATTATGACTATAGAGTTAAAAAAAGTTTCCAAATGAAAGACCCTAAGTGTTATATCTTTAATTACTATGACCTTTCATAGTTATTAATTCTTTGTTGATTGTTCTTAAAATAGTTCGTATGGTTAATTAGGAGAATTAGTTAAGTAATTTGGCTTAAGTTTGATTAATTAATGATATTTTTCTCATTGTTTTCTTATATCATTTATAGTATCTTCTAGGTAATAGAAAATTTTTTGCTTAAATTTTCATATGCCTAAGTAGTGCACCCATCCCCCCTCCCCCCAAACACACACACACACACAACTAAGTTTGCACTCCAGGATTAACAAGGTTTAAGAATTTCAAAAATCAGATCTACGAAGATGAAGTTATGCCCTTAGGAAGTTAGTGTGCAAGAGCTCTGAGGAGAAACTACAAAAACCTCTCTTATTGAAAAATGAAGGAATGAAAAATTTTACTAACTTCCACATGTATTTATACTATTTTTTATATATGCGACATCATAGATGTGACATTGTAGGGGCTATGATGTCATTGTGAAAAAATTTTAGTTTTTTTTTTTAATTTTCTAAAAAAAAATGAGCCAATTGAGATGTTTGGAAGATGTGAAGCTTGTCCAAAGGGTCTTGGATCATTAATGATGCGTAGTGTTCAAGACTTTGACATTCAAAGTTCATAAGGAAAGAATCTTAGGCAATGAAATTTTATTAAATGGATAGAAGATGGGTTAAGGATTACAAATGTATGGATATGGAAAGTATTTATTAAATATTGATTATCTTGGAAGGCACAAGATGATGTGGAATTGCTTGTCAAATATGAAATACAAGAGTTATAAAAGTGCATTCTCCCCAAAGCAGGCTCCAACCCTTAGTACCCTTGTATAACCATAGCTTCAAGTGTTCGTAGGTACTTAAGGAGGTTAATGTAAGACATACTTGTCTAGCAAAAAACACATGGTAATATCACTAGATTGGGAAAATAACACTATATTATACAAAATCATAAAGTTATGATTAAATATATAGTAAGATAAAATAGACTATAAAAGAGATTGCTAAAATCTAGACGTGAGGTATCTTATCATAGGCATAATGAATTCTTTTGTGTAATCTATGGTTAGAGTAATTATTAACATTTCTGTCCAAGATTCAAACCAAGTCCAGATCACTTTCCAATGACATCACATTGTTTCATCCCAAGGGTTTCCAACCATAAGACTACCACTATTGTAAAAAGTATTACCACTTGATGTGTTGTTGAAGGGAGAAGTTTATTCAGTGCACTTTTTATTTTTGAGATTCCTGAGAAGCTTCCTACCTTTAGGCATGAGTAACATATTTTTCTAGTGATACCCCTAGAAATTTTTTCTATGCATGGATTTTATTTTTAACTATGTTGACCTTACCAAAGGACTACCTTTAGGAATGGGTAACATGTCATTCCAATGACATGATAAGGCAACACTTATTATACTCTTACTTCCATTTTTTATTAGATATTTAACAAAATAATACATCCTTAACAACAAGATAGAATTTACAATAGTAATCCTAGAGAATCCACAAGTTCCTTTGATGTTAGATCCTTGTCATTTCCACTTCTTCACTTTTCTATCTAGGCATAGTGATCATAATTTTTCTTAGTTCTATTATGAGAAGAATATCATTATGGCCATGGTCAAAACCTCTTATTATTGGAATGGATAGATTGATGTTGTGGTCTCATTATATAGGTAATCAATCCCTTATGATTTGATAATATAGGACAATCTTCACCTTATTGGAACTACATCTTTCTTTAATCAATGTGGTTTATTGAAAATTAACAAAAATATGTAGAAGTGAAATAATAGCAAAGTATAAAAGATTATGAAAGGTATCAAGGCTTGAAAGGATAAAAATAATGAAAAATTATCAAGGAATTTGAAAGTATTTAGGAATCAAGAAATTGTTAAGAAGTTGAAAATATAAAAGAATAGGAAAATATATCAAGAAAGTAAGAAAGAGTAATAAGAAAATGAAAAATTCAATAGGCACCTATGTGTCATGGTGGACACCCCCATGTCTATGATTAGGACTAGTCAACCAAAAAAATTGAATAGGTAGAGGACATTTGGATAGGCTATGTAGAATCCTTAATGGAGTTGGAATATTCATGGTAAGGATTGACCTATTGGATATTTACTAAGATAATTTTATGTGGGCTAGAAAAATGGTGAATGTGCATGGCATCAAATGGATAGGTTGCTTAGATAATTTATGGGCCCTCCCAAAGGATTTAGAACTTAGCCTTTTGTTGGACATTATTGGGATTGTAATATAAGACCTTATCACTTGGCTATATCAACACTTGAGATATTTGTGCATTGTGCCTATTCTTGGAGTATTTCTTATAAATCTCATTACTCATAAGTGTTACTAGCCTATTTTACTTTAACAAATTAAGGTTCATGAGCTATTCCTTCTGGGCTAAGCTTAGGTTTAGGTCTAGTTTGCTAGTAGTAGCTAGAGTTTGAAGTTTTAATTGGATTGGAAGCATAGGTAATTTTCTGTAAATTAGCTCATAGGGTGAGTATTCAATTAGTAGTCTCCATGTAGTTCTATAGGCCCATAGAGCATCATTTAACTTGGTGCTCCAATCCTTTCTAAATCTACTAACCATCCTTGTTAATATTCTTGTGATTTCATGGTTAGTCACTTCAACCTGATCATTTAGTTGGGGATTATATGGTATGGTTAGTTTATGGTTTATCCCAAGCTATTACATGAGCTTCTTAAAAGTAGCACTAGTAAAATGAGTTCCATTATTTGAAATAATCATCCTTGATACTCCAAATCAATTCACCACATGTTGTTGGAAGAATTTGGTAGCTATTTTGTCTATACAATCTTTAATTTCATTTTCCTCTTCTCACTTTGTGCAATAATCCATAGTCAATATTATGTAAGTCAATTCCCTAGATATCAAATGGTTTTATCCATTATTGTGATTCATTATTTTTTTCCATTATTCCTCCATCTCATTGGCATATTTCACAAGATTGAGTAAAGTTATTGATGTCTCAGAATAAGGTAGCCCAAAAGTAGCATGCCATCATCAATTTTAGGATCGTCCTATGTCCTACATAATGACAACCACATGGACCTTTATGTACATCTTGTAGGATCTTTTGTTGGTTGTTTTTTGGTACACACCATCGAATTAGCCCATCGGCACAAATCTTGTAAAGATTCCCATTTATGTCCATGTATCTCTTAATCATATGAAGGAACTATTCTTTTTGTTTATAATGCCACTCAACAGGAAGCTCTTATGTGGTTAAATAAGTCATGTAATCAATTGTCCATGACTTTTTTATTGAGGTAATAACTATTATCATCTTAGTAAACAATTTTTCATTAGGGAACTAATTTGACAATGGTTCTTCCTAGTCTTGTGATTTCCATCTCAACCTAGATAAATGATCTACTACTACATTCTCTATGCCCTTCTTATTAATCATGGTTATGTCAAATACTTATAGAATGATGAACCATCTAATCACCCTAGGACTTACCATTGGTTTGTTCATTAGGAATTGAATTACACTATGATCAGTATGGGCATAGATTAGGTACCCAAGCACATAGTGTTTGAATTTTTTTAACACATACACCATTGTCACAAGCTCCTTTTCTGTGATGGTCTAATTGAGTTGTGACCTAGTGATGCTTCTGCTACTACAATATATATAATATGGCCTTTTCTGGTCATCTAGCTACATCAATACTACACTCAATGCATAATTTGAAGCATCTATCATAATATGAAAAGGATTAGACCAATCTTGAGTTTGAAGGATTGATGTTTTGATTAACTTCTATTTTAAGGTCTCAAATGCCTTTTCACATGGTTCTGTCCATTGAAATGATGCATCCTTCTTGGTTAGATCTACCAATAGTTTTGGAATTTTTGAGACATTTTCTATAAATATTTTGTAATATCTCGTGTGGCCTAAAAATGATCAAGAATCTTTGATAGTTTATGGCCTTTAGTTGATGTTTTGTATGAATATGATCTTCTCAAGATCTACCTCTATTCCTTTTTGCAAACTTTTATGTTCTAGCATGATTCCATCTTGGACCATTAAATGGCTCTTCTACTAATTGAGCTTTAGGTTTGTTTCTACACATCTTTTCAGTATCTACCTTAGACAATCCAATGCTTGTTTGAAGTCCATCATATAGGTTGAAAAATGATCCATAAATACCTCAACACCATTGTATATTTTTTTGGAAGATATAGAGTACTAATCTATGAAAGGTAGTATGTGCATTGTAAAGATTAAAAGGCATTTTCTTATAAGAAAATGTTCCTCATGACTAGTAAATGTTGTTTTTTTTTAATCCTTGGGTGCAATGAAAATATGGTCATATCCACTATACCCATCTATAAAACTATAGTACTGATGTCTTATGATAGTATCAAGGACTTGGTTAACAAATGACAAAGGAAAATGATACTTGAATGTTGTAGAATTCAATAATGGGAAGTTGATGCACACTCTCCACTTGGCCTCATTCTTTGGAAAAATTACTACAGGACTGATCCATTCACTATATATGATGGGATAAATGAATTATTCCTTTAGAAAATTTTCCAACTCTTACTTGACTACTTCCTTGAGCTTTCGATTCAACCTTCTTTGTGATTGGCATTGTGGTTTAATAACTAGATCTGTGTATATATGATGTTGGCAAATTCAAGTTTCGATGCTAGTTATTTCATATTAAGGCCAAGAAAATGTTGTTGGTCATTTATTGACCACTTGCAATAAATTTTTTCTTTGTTCTTTGTTCCGGATGGCATTAATGATGATTAGCTTCTTGTTGTTTAGGAAAGCACATTCTAGTGTTGTTGGTAGGGCCTTTCATTCTAATGATTCTAGTTCAACTTTATCTAGGATCTCAAGCTTTCCCCATTCAATATCCTCTTCTTAACATGAGTGTGGATAGAAGTGCCTTCTTCTTAATTACTCTAACTTATCTGTTTCTTCCATGTAGGCACTTATAATCTGAGTTGTTGGTTCCATGTATATTTTTGATTCAGTTTCTTCATTTGTGATTAGCCATTAGATGCCTTCTTGTTTAGTGATTGCCACATATAGGCATCCCCACACACACATCTTTTGCATATTGTATTTTTTTCTAATTTAATTGCCCATATGTTCTGCATGCAATTGCACCTGTTATCACTATATGTGATACATGGAACTCTACATCTTTGGATGATTCCAACTTCATCCTCCATGACAATTTCCAAGGAAAAGTTTCTGATACCACGCTTAGCATCTATTATGCTACAACAAGATCTTTCTATAATAATAGAAAACTCTTCCTTTAGTTTACCTACATTAATGACTAGATAATTAGTAGGATAAGACTAACCTGCTAATGGTATTGATCACATCATCTACCTATCCTAGCAGAACTATGATCGATTAGTCTATAATCTTTAACTAAATGTTACTTTTCTTTAATGATGGAAAATTCTAGGCCTTATACATGTCTTATGATATTGGTTCACTCCTAACCCAAAATAAAGTAGAGCCTTGCACAATTTATGACTTTCTATTTAAAATTACACCAAAAGGACTTCATTGGTATGTTCATTTCTAAGGAAGTGCTCCTGCATTTATTCAATGTATGAAAGTTTGAGTTAGCATGATAGTTGTTAAGTTTGCATTGGATGATATGGAAGCTTAGTGTTTTCTAGGAGAGTGGATGTGTATGGAGTGGAAGTAGATGGGCTCCTCATCCTTTGAACCTTTTTTCTGGATCATTCAAAAGAATGATCATTTCTTGTATTGTGGTTCATGCATGATTACTTTCTTCTACATATTGATTGCCTTGGTTACATTCTTTCACTAGGGTTGTGATGCCAATTCTTCTTACATTATAGGTGGTGGTATAGGAAATAGAGGATTAGAAGGTTGACTTAATGAACTAGCTACTTGTTTATGCACATATGGATTAGAATCCATCCTTGGAGGTGTAGGTCTATAGTACTTTAGTGGAGAGTATTGAAAAGTCTATACTATTGCATTTCTTGGAGATATTGGACACTATACATAGTATCCATAAGGATCTACTTGTTGATATAAATACTACTATCTTGGTGATGGTATTGCCCAAAATTGTGGTTGCTACCACTATTTTTGATGTTTCTCCTATGGTTATGGGTAAGCTCCACTTGGATAGTAGGCTTGTTGAAAGGTCTATTAGTAGTTACCCTAAGGATAAGGTAACTATTTTAGAATTTTATTTTTGATAAATCTTAGATTAAGCATACATGCCCCTAATTCTTGCAAATGTACCATCATAGGACAACATTCCTTAAGATGTTTGTATTGGCACACTATACAACCTTCCTCATCCTTTGAGGTTGAGTTAAAACATTCTACCACTAAAGAAACTTTTAATTTTCACTTTTATTCTCTTTTATTTTTCTTCTCCTTGCCATTATTGAATTCTTGTTCAGTTCCTCTACAATTTTTAAGACTATAGAAAAATTTTCATCCATTGAGTCCCACATCTTTTCTACATTGGTTGTTATATCATTGACAAACTTTTCGATTAGTAGAATCTTTTTTTTAAATCACCTCTTCCAAGGTTTCTTCCTCTTGCTTATCACATATTCATATATCTCTTTTCCTAATCTTGATTATATTCCTCAGTTGATTCTCTCTTTTTCAACTCATCTTCTTTCTTTGTTACTTGGTCAATTAGCCTTTGAATTTAATGGACAATAATTTTTTATAGTCTTCCTTAGGAATAAACCCCCAAGGATTTCTCTGCTTTTCTTCCTCAACCAATTGACGATGTTCCTAGTTTGTTACTTTTGGGAAAATCCATGGCCTAGGAACCTATGTAGAAGAGAGTAGTATCTATCCATCACCACCTCACGGAACTCATGGATCACTTGCTTCCAACCTTGGGTGTACTTTCTAAGGTTGGACACCCAAGAATAGGTTTGGTATTCATCATTCAAGAGTTCAAGTGTGGTACTCCACCTTTTCATTGATTTAGATTTTAAAAATATATACCATCTTCTTACCTCCTTGATGTGTGTCTAAGGGAATAACTTAAATTTTTGCCAATCACTTTTGATATTCTATATGACACAAGCATTGTGAAATGCTTAAAGGTGATGTTGTGGGTCCACATTGTATCCACCTTCAAACTTAGGAATATTATTCATATCAAGTCACTTGATGTGACTATCTTTCACATGGATAATTGGAATATACACTACTTCCCTTATGTTGCTTATGCTACGAGTAGCCAATAGGGGTTCTTTATGATTGTAGAGTTCATCACTTTTGATATTCTATATGACATAGGCATTGTGAAATGCTTAAAAGTGATGTTATGGGTTTGCATTGTACCCACCTTAAAACTTAGGAATATTGTTCATATCAATTCACTTGATGTGATTTTCTTTCAAATGGTTGGTTGGAATGTACACTACTTCCCTTATGTTGCTCATGTTGCAAGTAGCCAATAAGGGTTCTTCATGATTGTAGGTTTCATACACTTGATTGTAGTGATGCCTCCTTTAATATGCATATCACACACTCTCTCTCTTCAGATTTGTCTCTATTATTTCATGGTTCATACTCATCATCTTCTTCATCAAGATTCCTTCATCGATACTCATGTGTATCATGAGCTTGATTTCTCTTCTTGTCATGATCTCTATACCTTAGTTCCCTTCTACATAGGCCACTGATGATCATGAGGAGGAAGATGAAGCGATTGAAAAATGATCCCAACAAGTTCTCCTTCTATGACTATGGAGTTCGTCTCTTTGTGATCTAGCAAAAATTGTAGGCCTTATGTCCTACTTGTTCTTAAAGTCATTTGCTTCTCTTCTTGGTGTCTCTACAAGGGCTAAATGTAGTTGCACCTTTACATGTTCTTCTAGATGAATAATAGCCATTTGCAAATGGACTTCATGATCATGGTGGAGTTTCTCTACTATAAATACATAACCATCAAGTTCTTCTAAGATAACATGAGAGTAAACCTACTTTCCATTATTATGCTCATGTTTTGCTTCCATAGTAGTGTCTCTCTACACTTGTACCTATATGGGTTCATAGGGTCTTGTCATGTGTTTGATCACATGGTACCCTTCTTGTGCATTGCTTAGATTCATTTCCCTTAAAGTTATTTGAAGCATGGTGGGTCCTAAATGCTCTGGAGGAAAAACAATGTTTTCATGTAGGTCTCTCCACCTTAACTACCCATCTTGGTAAAATATGAATATGAAATCAAGGTAATAAAAACCATTGTAAGCATATGATATTTTTTTTTCATAGGCATACTACAGTCTTCATCATCATTTGTTCCATCATGATCCCTTTGTACCTCTTTGGCATGTGATAGTTTTTTATTAGTTGAAGCCATGTTATATGTGTGACACTTGGTTAAGTGTGTGTTATTAGGATTACTTAAGGATTATGAAGATTGACTTTATGGTTCTTGATATAGTGAACTTTGTAGGATTAATTGCTTAGCATACATTGACACATCCTCAGCAATGGCATTGATTATGAGTGATACAACATTCAACACTCTACCATTCAAGTCACAAATGCTCACATGTGATAACATCTTAATCCATGGATGGACAATGTAATTATGGTAGTAATTGATGTTAAGTTTGAGATTGTTGTATTCCCACTTTAAGTTAGTAAAGTTTAGGTGTATGGTTCTAAGTCTAATTAACTTGGAAAACATAAATCCACTTAGCCTAGTATGATGGATATTTGATCCTAATATACCATACACACCTTGGACTCATGTAGTCATCACTAGGATTACCAACTAGTATTACTGTTAAGAAAATTAAGTAATGCCACTACTAGGTTACCAGATAAGTACACTTAGCACTTGAAACCAATTGTATCCATGCCACTTACTAATGACATGTAAAATAAAGTGCTTGTAATGAGTCATATGATAGTTGATGTTGGATGGCTTAAGTAACTCCTAAGCATAGACATAATGAGATGAAAATAATTTCTAAGTCTAGGTAATAACAAGTAAGAAAATCTATTCTATCTTATGTAATATGTATTTGTTCCTAGTCCTTTGATCATGTCTTGGACTGATGCAGCTACCACTAGGATTACTAATTGGAATTATTACTAAGAAAATCAAATAATATCACTACTATGATTACTAGAAAACTATAGGTAATGTTCAAAATTAGTCATACTCATGCTAATGTACTAATTACGCATGTAAAGTAAAGTGCTTGAGAAAGTAAAGTGTTAACTAAGAAAACAAGGAAAATTATTCTAAGTAAATAGAAAGTAAACTAAGTGATGCTGCAATGATGCAAAATAGCTTTGATTTTTATTTCCATTCAAAAAATGTTTCCAAGTACAATATACTCAAATAAAGACCCCATTCACTATCTAACATCACACTGCGAGCATACGCTTCTATCCCTAAGTTACAAAAACAAACTGTAAGAGTCTACCTAAGGGTATAATAAATTGTTTGTTGGATTTTGTGCTTAAGTGTCATATTTATAGGGTTGCACACATCTTGAGACATCATATCAATGATGATGTATCATAAGAAGCAACATTGGATCAACAATATCATTGATACAACATCCTTGCTACAATGTTGTTTGGACTCAAATTTTGACTTTATTAGCTATTTAACTATATATATCTTAGGATATATAGCCAACTTGATTATTTTGTGTAACTAAAGTAAAATATAATATTATTTAAAAAATTATTTTTAAATTTTATTTTATTTAAGAGACCAAAAGAAGAATTTTTATCCCAAATGGGCCTTTGAGGCTGCATATTCTAACCATGAATTTAAGACCCTTGATTTAAGAGTTCCAAGTTATAGGTTCAATTTTGTGGTTAATACTAAGTTATAAAATTCTAATTAGACTACATGTCTTAAGGTAAAATGTTGTTTCAAAAAAATTTTAGATTTCGATACCCATCCCTAGCTATGCTATCAAGAAGATTAGTTTTCTAAGGAATCTATAACCAAAGGAAGATGGCTAATGAGTAGTGGAGAAATCCCAACATTCTATCATATAAGTCAAGAGTGCAATGCATGATCAAATCATAATCTACAGATGGAAAATGTAATTATGCTATTAATTGTTGTTAAGTTTGAGATCACTATCTTTCCACTTTGAGTTAGTGTAGTTTGAGTGTATCGTTTAACTCTTAGTGAGGCATATGGTTGGTTGATGTTGTAGGCCCTTAGTACTACTAAAGGGAAACATGATTAAAGGTAACGTTCTAAGTCTAATTAACTCAAAAAACATAAATCTAACTTAGTCTAGTATGATGGATATCTAGTCTTGGTCTATTGTACATGCCTTAGACTCATGTAGTCATCACTGGGATTACCAAGTGGTATAACTACTGAGTGAATCAAGGAACGCCACTACTGGGTTACCAGATAGTTGTACTTAATGCTTGAAACTAGTGAGATCTATATCACTTACTAATGACATGTAAATAAAGTGCTTGAAATGTAAATGATTAATTAAGAAAATATGGAATTGTTACATCCCATCGGCATAACAACTATAGAAACATCTAATTATCTTTCACATACAATGCTGAAAACTACCACCATTCCTCCTCAATTGCTCTATCTACCTTTTTGAGTTCTTGGTAGTGAGATATTCTTCATGCAAGATTTGCTACGATGTATTTCTTTCCTTGGTAGCTTTCTTGTACAACCTCAATTTCAGAGTTTGCTACATGAAGTTCTTGTAGAACATCTTTTCAATCAGCAAACTCTTTCTTGAACATGGCATATATAGCCACTACCTATTCTTCAAGCTTGTTTCTAGTCCTACCTATTGTTAACATGGTTAGATTAGCATGTTGAAGGTTTAACAATCCCATGTATTTTTCCAAATCCTCTATCTACATATCCTTATTCTTTACTCTAGCTTGGTGGATGATAAAGTCAAATTTTTGGAGAATACAATATCACAACTATGATATCGTAGCAATGGCATCACAACTATGATATCGTAGCACTTCAACACAAAATCAACAACTTTTCATTTCAAGTCTTAGGAGAACTTTTACAATTTGTTGTCTTAGTTAGCGATAGAGTGAATTCTCATAGTGTGGTGTTAAGTAGTTGTCTGGTATCTTTATTTAAGTGAATTTCACATGGACACAATTCATGAATGGCAATAAAGATCGAGATTTTTTTTCATCATTGGAGCATTCACTTAGTTTTCTTTATGTTTACTTATAATAATTTCCTTATTTTTTTAGCAAATAATTTATATTTCAAGCATTTTATTTTACATGTCATTAGTAAGTGGTATGGATACAACTAGTTTCAAGCATTAATTGTAGTTATCTAGTAACCCAGTACTGGCATAAATTGATTCACCCAGTAGTAATACCACTTGGTAATCCTAGTGATGACTACATGTGTCCAAGGTATGTATGGTAGCCTAGGACTAGATATCCATTGCATTAGGCTAAGTTAGATTTATGTTTTCTAAGTTAATTAGACTTAAAAATTTACCTTTAATCATGTTTAGCTTTAGGAGTACTAGGGGCCTACAATATCAACTAGCCATATGTCTCACTAAGAGTTAAAACATACACTTAAACTTCACTAACTTGAAGTGGGAAGATAGCAATCTCAAACTTAACATAAATTAATAGCATAATTACATTGTTCATCCACAGATTACAATTTGCTCACACGCTGGCACTCATGACTTGTATGGTAGAGTGTTTGGATTGCTCCACTACTCATTAGCCATCTTCCTTTGATTATAAATACATTGGGAAGCTAATCATCTTAATATCATAGTTGTGGGATGGGTCTCAAACCCTAAAATTTTTTTGAAACAATATTTTGCCATAAGACATGTAGTCTAATTACAATTTTATAACTTAGTTTTACCCATGAAATTTAACCTATAACTTGAAACTTCTAAATGAAAAGTCTTAAATTCATGGCTACAATATGCAACCTCATATGCTCATTTGGAATAAAAATTCTTCTTTTGGTCTCTTAAATAAAATAAAATTTAAAAATATTTTTTAAATAATATTATATTTTACTTAAGTTACATAAAATAATCATGTTAGTTATATATCCTAAGATATATATATTTAAATAGTTGATAAAGTCAAATTTTGAGTATAATGACATCATAGCAATGATGTCGTATCAATAATGTCATTGATTTGATGTGACTTCTCATGATATATCATCATTATAGCCTTATAAATATGACACTTAGGTGCATAATCTAACACAAAATTCACTATATCCTTAGGAAGATTCTTGAAATTTGTTTTTGTAACTTAGTAATAGAAATGTAGGCCTGCAGTGTGGAATTAGACAGTGAATAGAGTCTTTATTCGAGCAAAATGTACTTGGACATAATTTTTGAATGGCAATAAAGATCAAAGTTGTTTTGCATCATTGCAGCATCATTTAGTTTACTTTTTGTTTACTTAGAATATTTTTCCCTATTTTCTTAGTTAACACTTTACTTTACATGCATGATTAGTACATTAACATGGGTATGACTAGTTCTAAATGTCAAGTGTAGTTGTTTGGTAATCCTAGTAGTGGTATTATTTGATTTTCTTAGTACTAATTACACTTAGTAATCCCTGTGGCAATTACATTAGTTCAAGATGTGATCGGAGGACTAGGAATGGATACCTATTACTTAGGATAGCATAAATTTTCTTACTTGTTATTACCTAGACTTAGCAATTATTTTTATCTCATTATGTATACATTGAGGAGTTATTTGGGACATCCAACATCAATTATCATATGCCTCACTGTAAGCTAAACCATACACTTAGGCTTTCCTAGATTGAGTGCGAAGACAATGATCACAAGCTTAAACTCAACTACTAGCATATCAACATTGACCATCCATGGATTATGATTGAGTTACATGTGAATACTTGTAACTTGTATGGTTGGGTGTTGGATTTCTCCATCACTCATCATTGATGCCATTGGTAGGGATAGTCAATGTGTGTTGAGTAGTTGATTTTAAAAAGTTCATTGTATTCAAAATTAAAAGCTAAATCACATAATCCTTTAACAAATTTAAGAACAAAAACTTAAGAAAGCATCAAAGTTTTAACATGGATTCACTTAAAGACAAATCATCACACATCAAAGAACTAAAAAAGGGAAATGATAGAACCAATGATGGAGAAGACTTAGATATGCCCATGAAAATAAGAATATCATACACTCACAATGATCCTTAATATCTAGATTTTACTTTCATCTTTTACCAAGATAGAAAAATGAGGTGGAGAGATATACAAGCCAACATAATTCTACCTCTAGAATGTTTAGCACTAAGTATGCTTAAAAAAACCTTAAGAGGTATGAATCTAAACCATGTACAAGATGGGTACCATGTGACCAAGCACATGATAAGACACTTCCAACCCATAGAGGCTCAAGTAAAGGGAGATGCTACTATGGAGATTAAACATGCATATAACAAAGGAAAGTAGGTGAATTCTACAATTATCCTAGAAGAGCGTTATGGTGATGCATTTATCATATAAAAACTCCACCAAAATCATGAGGAAAATTCCAAAATTTCTATCATCTAACTTGAGGAACTTGTCAAAGTTTAACTAGTAGAGATGCCCAAAATGGAAGTAATGGACTCAAAGTATAAGCATGACTCTAGGCCAAGAGTTTATGCTAGGTTCCAAAAGGAAGAGTATTAGAGTCACAAAAGGAGAACAAGGCAACATCATTCTCCTACTATTTTTTTTGGTGTTAGAAAGTTTGGTTTCTAGAATAGAAACCAAAAAATCCAAGCACTAAAATAGTTTTAATTCTAAATCCCAAGGGCCTTCAAAAATGGAATTTAAGGCCTCCTAGATGATCTTGTTGATAACCCAGGAACTTAAAGAAGTATAAATGGAAATGATAGATTGAAATGAAATGGTTTTGAAAACAAAAATAGAATGAAAATAGAATTGAAGTTGTACGTCCAAAATGAAAATAAGCATAAAAATTGTAATGTACACTAAAATTCACATAAAATGAATAATAAATTTTTTTAAATAAGTAATAAGAAATAAGGTTCATGAAGTTGCTTGTAGGAGCTTGATGTCCATTGGACAAGGTAGGCTATGTTCTATAGCAACTCCACAATCTAATTTTTTCCTAGCTCTAGTCTCTAACAACCTTCCATTGGCTTTTGCTGGGGTCTATAATGTGGTCACGGAAATGGTATTTCACTTTTTTTACAATGGTAGCTATGTGGGAGTCTTTGTGGCTGATGTAGTACCAATTTCTACTACTAAAAATTGCTACAAGGTTGCAATGGGCTTGGTGGTTGCAAAAATGCCAAAAAAATGTTATGTCTTATGCTAAAGTTTGGACTAGAATAAAGTGTCTATGTTGGGTTTTTATAGGGTATATTTGGCTACTGAAGCACCCCTAAAATTCATGTTGCAAATCCTACTTTTCATATTAAGGAAAAGTTTCATTTTAAATATAAGATGTTTAGTACATAAGCTACAATCTTGCATATTTCAACCTTTTGGGGCTAAAATTGCTTCAAAAGTTGTTATTGCCTTATTTTCCAACTAGAAATAGGTATCCCATGTCCATATCTAGGCTTTGGAAGGCTAAAAACATATTTGGAATGGCTAAAAATGGCATTTTCATGAGTTTTTGTAGGGGTATAGCCCCAACTACGTTGGAGCCATTTTTAGTAGGCATAATAGCTAAAATAGCCACACTAGCTATAGTAGCCAACATAGTCATCACCAAAACTAGGTAGAGATGCAACATTGGCATTGTTGGAATGGACATTTCTCCAACAAAAACTAGCACATTCATCCTAAGTCAATAATGGCCAAACAATAGTCTTCACCAAGCATAACACTTTTGCACTGGTTTCATCATTTATGCAGTTTGCATTCATATTTTCATTTCTTAATACTTTCCCATTTTCCATTTCTAAAGCCTTTAGGATAGTCACAAAAGCTTATTTACTATGTAGATTAAATGGATGGGTTTTGAGGATGTAGTCCATTATGGACTTACCAAAAATACCAACTACATTAGTAGTAGTTGGTTGACTACACTAGCAGTAGTTGGATCACTACAATAAGTAGTAGTTGGCTAGCTAGACTGAGTAGTAGTTGCTAACTACACTAAGCAGTGGTTGAGTAGTAGTTGGCTAACTACATTGGCAGTAATTGGCTTATGATGCTAAGCAGTAGTTAGTTGACTATGCTAGCAGTAGCTGAGTAGTAGTTGGCTGACTATATTGGTAGTAATTGGCTAACTACACTAAGTAGTAGTTTTTTGACTATGCTAGTAGTAGCTAAGTAGTAGTTGTTTGACTATGCTAGTAGTAGTTAAGTAGTAGTTGGCTGACTATGCTGGTAGTAGTTAGCTAACTACACTAGTAGTTGTTGGTTGACTATGTTGAGCAGTAGTTGACTAAAAATGATGGCAATAGTTAGTTAAGTAGAATGAGAAGTAGTTATCTTACTATGCTAGCAGTAATAGCCGTTACTACCCAGAATCAATGCCAATTTTTCAACAATCAATGGTAATTAATGATAGGCCTAACAATGGTAATCCTAAACCTATAAAAGCCCAACATTAACACCATTTCCAAGTTTCATACTTTGGAAATTTTTGGCATCACATACAATCATTACAAACACTTGGAATTTTTAGAGTTTAGTATTTTAAAACCATTTTGCAGTAACACCATTTCCCATTTTCACATCCATTTCCATTATCCATCAAATCCATTTGCAATCCAACTACATATTTAGTAGTAGTAAGTAGTGCTACACTGGCCATAAACACCCCCCACATAGGTATCATTACTATTGAAAGTGTAGACCCTATCCCATTTCCATCTCCATTGGTAATCACCAAGACCCATTGTAGCCATTACATCCTCACCTAGTAGTGTTGTTTGGTGGTAGAAACTAGGACTATGATAGGCACAAAGACTCCTATGTAGTTTACTTGATCCCAAACATGTTACAAAAATCCCATTTCCATGCATCTAATTTGGTGGAAACTAATGGGAAGTTGTAGTAGACCAAAACTCAGAAGAAACTGAATTGTAGAGGTAACCTTCTCCAACAAACCTCAAGCTTTAGTAAGCAACTTTCTATGCCATTGGCACAATATTGTACACTTAGAAAAAAAATATGAAATTTTTTTGACCCTTCCTAATGTCCCAAAGAATTCCCAAGATCATGGAATGTTGATAGAAAACATTTTTTCACAACCTCAATGTTGGCCATCTTCAGAGGGGTAAATGCATCATAGCCTTGCAACTACAATTTTGTGCGACCAAATGAAAATGATCATAACTAATTAACCACTTAACAAAATTTGATAATTTCATAGCCATTGGAATTTTAAAAAAATAATCTATAGCCCCATAATATGAAATCATTGGAAATATTAACCAATTTTATTTTAAAAATTATCAAAATAACTTGACTATAGCCATCAACATAAATCCTCTTTTGTGTAGGGATGGAAAAAAAGTCATGAAAACTTCATTTGAGCTCCAAATAGGGGGAATCTATCATTGTTTGAAAGATTAAATTGATTCTTGAGCATCCAAAGTTACAGAAAATTTGAAACACTTATTATTTTTTTGGAAAAAATTCATGAACTTTCATGAAATTTGAAAAATGACAAAGAACCATAAATACACAACTCTACTCAAATGGCCATAACTTCCTCATAATAACACCAAAATGAATAGGATTACAATTTTTGGAAAGCTTAAACATAATCCTAAAAACCCATAATAATAAATTTTTAAATATATAACCTTTTATTTAGTAAAAAAAATACAAAACATTACTTGGTTTTTGACCGAAAAACCACAAAACTTGTAAAACCTAACTTAATCTAGCCATCAATTATACCAAATACAACCAAAACAACTCATATACATTTGAAAAAGAATTAAAATAATGGGGTGTGATTTTGTTAAAATTTAATTTTGGTAAGTCCTCCATCCTAGATTTTAGAAAAACTATTTCATGTCTGTAAAATTGGGAAAAAAACATTAAAATAGGAAGCCCATTTTTTAAATCCAAGTTAGAAGATTAAAAAATATTGAACAAACTTAGATCTATGTAGAGACAACAAAAATATGAGGTAGGATTTTCATGGAATAAAAAAATAATAAGTACACAAGCGTAGATCTATGAAATAGAATAAAAACCAAGGAATAGAAAACTAGTGAGAATGACCTACCTTGGAAAGGTGGTAGTTGAACTCACCCAAATACTTGGGTAGGGGAGATGAACTAGGGTTTTGGTTATATTTTCAATGTCCTCAAACTTTGGATTTTTGATAGGAGCCATTTTCTTGCCCATGGTGCTGAACATAAGCATAGAAAATCCTTGACTATGCTAGAAGTGGGCTTCAACAAATGGACTATGCTGGGTGTAGGGCTCCAATGGTATGAATACATTGACAATAGTCCACTAGTGGTTGCTACCAAGCTAGGAAATATTCAGTGGGAAGTAGCAATGACAGTAGCACTCTCACACTAGGGTGCAATAGCAAGAAATGGAATAAGCAACAACAATTTTTCAAGTTTTTCCAATTTAATGCTAATCAAACCTAGGTGTTACACTTAAAACCCTAGTTTCCATTTTTAGATCCACTTTCACTTAGTTTCAAAAATGGAAACTAAGACTATGCTAGAGTTGTGTGCAGATTTTTCATAAAAATTGCTATTTTTGATTAGGCTTCACACTGAGTTCTCTAAAAATAATGAGAAAAGCCATGACTACTCTGAGAGTAGTTAGTCTTCCAGCAAGACTATGTTGAGAGTAGTAAACCTAAGACCATAGAATAATTGCTACATCCACCCACCTCTATTATACCTTCACTTATGCATCTTGCAAATTAAGAATATAGCCAAGTGTTGCAGTTCTTAGGTAAGACACAAGACTACGCTGAAGGAAGATAAAGACTACATTAGGCTAGCATAGTCCCAACTAATGCTAGCATAGTCCATAATAAGATGTACTCTCAGTAATCCATACAACCTCCAGAGCCCTATGAGTTAACCTCCCAACATTGGCTAGAGCTCCAGATAACACTAAAATATGGTCACAAGCATCCCAATTTTGACAAGAATCCAACCAACTCATTAACTACACTAAGGAAGGTGAGAGACTACGTAGGATCAGTGTAGTCCTAGCTACTACCTAGCATAGTCCAACATTTCATCTTACCTTCTTATAATCCAAAGTAGCCCATCTAGTTCATTCAACCCTTAGTTGACCTTGAATCAACACACCATCTCTTGAAACCCTAGTTTGAGCCTCCAAAAAGCCCAAAGCATGATTGATTGCAATAAATGATGTTGATTTTTTCCTTTTCATTATGAATACACTAGGGAAACTAGGGATTATGTTGGGCCAATGTAGCCCTAGTTGAGGCCTAGTGTAGTCCCCTTGAAAATCATCAAAAAACTCTCCAGAAACCATGAAACTTGACTCTAACAAGCTCTAAAACCCTAGTTTGGGCCTATGTGATCACGAAATCTACTTTTTTCCCACACTTTGACATGTTTCACCATGACTATGCTAGAAGAGGAGGTGGACTACATTGAACCAATGTAGTCCTTACCTGAGCTCAACCTAGTCCCCATAGAATTGAGAAAGTTGATCAAGAACTATGCAAATTGGTAGTTGAAAAATCCTAAAACACCATCCAAGGTTTCCTGACCACTAATCCTCTATTTTTTCACCACTTTTGGCCACTCTATCTCTAACTACGCTAAATGGAACTTGGAACTACATTGGGCCAGTGTAGTGCCCACTAGAGCCTAGTGTAGTCCTCTAATAATTGACTAAAACTTGTCAAAATTAGCTTAAAACTACCTTCGGTCAAAGCTAAAACCTTATCCAAACATGTTTCGTGATAGATCATTCCATTTTGACCATTTTTTAGCATTCAAATTGGGACTATGTTGGAGGGATGAGAGGACTACATTGAGCCAATGTAGTCCTTGCCCAAGCCCAACATAGTCCCTTAAAAATGATCCAAAAATTATTCCCAATGATCTAGAACTACTATCAACAAATCCTAGAAGCCTGCCAAAACCTCTATGGCCTTGAAACTTGAATGTTCCATGATTTTTAACTATCATAACCTTCACTACATTAAGGCAAGGTTGGAACTATTTTGGACCATTGTAGTCCCTCTCAAACCCAAGCATAGTCCACACCAAGTTGCTATAAAAACACCAAACTCTCTATTGATGAACCCTGGAGCCTCATCGAAGCCTAGAAGACCATAGAATCCACCTTTTCCATCATTTTTAATCATCAAATCTTGGACTATGCTGGAGAAAGTTGGAACTATGTTGGACTAGCATAGTCCCTTTGTATATATAGCATACTCCCCATAAATATACAAAGAAATTGACAAAAAAAGCTTGTACTTGACTTCTACAAGCCTTGGGACCCACCAGAGTTAATTCTGGAAACCTACATTCATTTTTCAACCTTTCCAACTTGAATACTCTACTAGGGAGATTGGGACTATGCTAGGCCAGTGTAGTCCCTATCCAAGCCCAGTGTAGTCCCTCCAAAGATGGCCAAAATTACCTTAGAACTACCTAAATACTCTTCTAGGAACATCCAAAACCCTACCAAAACATGCTTGACCCTAAAACATTGGGAAATAAGCAAAAATTCATTCTTGTTCAACCTTTTTTAATCTGGAACCCTTGACTACATTGGGGATTGCATGCCTAGCATAGTCCCATGCTTCTTAGCCATCCTAGGCCCAAGTAGGTATGAAAGTTGGCATCTTCTATGCCAAAACCCTAGCTGGGAATTCTAGTGACCCCATAAGCCCATTAGAATTGTTGATCAAGCCATAAAACTAATCAAAATCCATTTCCCACTCTTGAATATGCTAAGGAAGCTAGGAACTATGCTGGACTAGCATAGTCCAACTAGGAGGAAAAAATGTGGCAATTAAAACTAATAGAAAGTAACTTAGAATGACCTAAATTCAGCCCAAAATGACCAAAACCTTGTCCCCATGGCTCCCAAGTGCAATTTTCACTTTGTTTTGGCCCTAGAAACCTAATGAATTCAAGAATTTTCTTGTGACTATGCTAGGGTCTAGTAGCCCAACATAGTCATCACTAGTAATAAGCTTTTATCACTTTTGAAGGATCCAAATGGTGCCAAAACTTGCCAATATTTAATTCCTACCCCCTACGCTAACTATTTAGGCCACCAAAAATCCCAAAAATGACCATACCAAGCCCTGGAAACAACTCTTAAAGGTTAACTATGCTAGAAGAAGGTGAGACTATGTTGGGCCAATGTAGTCACCAATAGGGCCTAACGTAGTCACAACAAAAGGTGCCAATTTTGATCTAAAACAATTCCAAAATGACCTCCTCACATGCCCAAACTCTTCCAGCAACCCTGTAGCCCATACCATGGTCTACTAAGTCCTAAAACTGGCCAAATCTAACCCTACTTGATTAGTATTTGCCAATTTTTACATTAATTAACTTTATACATCCTCCATATAATTTCCTATTTTATCATGTTCATTTTATCTCATTTCTTATGGCCTTTGATTAACCTTATATGTGCTTTATTCAATAACATTGGTAATTATTTATCTATTATGGCCTTGGTTAACCTCATTTTCATTTTTGTTTGTCATTAAAATAGCATATGTTTGAATGTTTACTAAATCATTTTAGCATTGTTTACTCATTTTTGCCCAGGTGTCACTTAATGTGCTTATGGTTGCTATGCAAGATTGAAGTATGAACACATGGAAGAAAATTGCCTTACCTTTGATCCTAACTAGATCTCATGGTGATGTTGAATGATACATTGATCCTAATTATCTAGACCTTGAGCCTAAGAATCTCAATGACCACATAGCCTCAATCAAAAAGCCTATAAAATGTCTTGAAAATCTAGTTAAAACCCTTAACCTTGAGGCTAGTGACATAACTAAAGACTCTCTTGTTGAGGTTCCTATCACAACACAGTGATGAGGAGAAAACCCTTAAACTAAGTTCCTCACTAGAACCTCAATAGGCTCAAGAAATCACCAAGGTCCTACAAAATAACATCAAGGTCTATACCTAGTCATATTGGTACATGCTAGGTTTAGATCCATGTCTAGTCCAATACAACATTATACTAGATTCTAGAATTAGACTAATTAAACACAAAGCATGTAAGATTAGACCTGATTTACCCTTGGGAATTCATGATGAAATTAAAAGATATACCAAGCTGGTTTCATAGAACTATTGAGTATGCAAAGTGGGTATCCAACATAGTGGTAGTCTCTAAGAAAAAATTGGAGTATCCATATTTACATTGATTTCTATGACCTAAATAAAGCAACCATCAAGGATGACTTTCCATTGCCTAGTATTGATCAACTCATTAATACCACAACTGGACATGCATTGTTGTCCTTTATGGATGGGTTCTCAAGATATAACCAAATCAAAAATCAACCCAAAACATCAACTTAGAATAATTTTCATGACCTTTTGCGGTACCTTTTATATACTATGATGTCCTTTGGCCTTCAGAATGCAAGATCAACCTATCAATGAGCCATGACATATATCTTCAGGGATTACATGCTAGGTTTGCTCAATGATTTCATAGACAATATAGCTATTAAGTTCAAAGTGGCTAGTGATCATGCTTATGACCTAGACCCCATGCTTAAATGATGTCTTAGGTATGGCTTAGACTTAATCCTAAGAAATGTGTCTCCAGTGTCAAAACTAGTAAGATGCTTGACCTTGTAGTATTTGAAGTAAGGATATGTGCTAATCTTAATAAGGTTAAGGCCATCTCCAACTTGCTAGCACCTACTAACCTTAATGAGCTTCAAGACTACAAGGTAGATTACAATTTATTTGTAGGTTAATCGCTAGACTTAAAAATAAGTTATACTCCATGAAACACTTGCTTAAGAAAGGATTTCAAAATGAGTGTATAGATTAATGCCAAGAAGCCTTTAAAAGCCTTAAGTAATAATTCACGCAAATACCAACAGTCTATCCTCTATAAGAAGGTAAATCATTTTCATATACCTTACCATCTCAAACACATCCATTATATTTCAACTCTGTCAAAAATGTGATGATGGAGCAGAAATGCCAATATATTACCTTAGTCATGCATTAGTTATCCATGAAAAATGACATTTTGAAGTGGAGAAGAACTATATAATTCTAGTCTTCTTGTTGAAGAAATGGAGACCCTACCTCTTTAGAATCCAAGTCAACATCATTTGTAAAGACAAGATACTTAGGACCATAACAACAAATATTTATGAGAGTATCCATATAGCCCAATGGAAAGCCATACCAGTGGAGTTTGATCATCATTATGTTTCTCAATCTTCAATGAAAGGTCAAGCTATAGTTGTGCAACTTATATTTTTGCTTGTTGATGATCAAGCAACTATAGATTCTAATTTTCCCAATGAACACATCAACATCATTAGCTGAGCACCAGAAGATTATGAGGTAGTCATGATGAAGCTTCAACTACCCATGGGGCTAGTACTGCTGCCATTGTAACATTCCTATCTAGGTAAATCTAATCCTTCACCTATCATTTTGAGCTTGCATGCACCAACAACATAGTAGAGTATGAAGGTCTAATCAAAGGAATGATGGTAGCACGTGGCCTAGGAATTAAGTGCTTGATAATCAAGGACGATTCATAACTTGTAGTCAACTAGGTAACCAAGGTTTATGCATGCAAAGAAAAACATTTACAACCTTACTGTGACTTAGAAAATCAACTATTAAAGCATTTTATAGATGCTGATATCCAACATATACCCCACAATGAGAATGTCGTAGCCAATGCTATCAAGAAACTAGCCCTCAGTGTTACACCAGATGTGTTTAGCAAGTTACCTACCTTACCTATGGATTGTGCTATCCCCATCATGCAAAGTGTTGAGGATACCTTTATGGTTGTAGTTCATACTACTCCTAAAAAGGGGTGGTATGATGATATCAAGTTTTACCTTATACATGATGAATCTTCACAAGAACTAACTACTACTCAAAAGGATGTTGTACATAAATGATCAAAACAATATTTCATTATAGGGAATAACACATTATGTCAATGATGCTATTATGACATATTGTTGAAGTGCTTGGGTAGAGTCAAAGAAGAAATAGTCCTAGAGCAAGTTCATGAGGGTGTTTGTGGTGGACATATAAGACCTAGATCCATGGCCACTAAAATTAGAAGGTTAGGTTGTTACTATCCTTATATGGAAAATGATTACCTATAGAAGGCTAAAACTTGTGACACATGCCAATGACATAGCAACTTCATACACGTGCCATCAACTAGTTACATACTACTCGGATTACTTGGCCATTCCAATGATGGGGATTAGATATCATTGGATCTATAATGCATAAGTCTTCCACAAGGCATAGCTTCATCATTATTGCAATTGAATATATTACTAAGTGGGTTGAAATTATTTACCTAAGGAAGACTACATCTAAATAGGTTTGTAGATTCATCTCAAAAAACATAGTAGCTTGTTTTCATATACCTATGACCATAGTCACAGATAATAGAGCATAGTTTCTTAGTTAATAAATAGATAATTTCTTTCATGACCTAGGTATTAAGAACTCTTTCTCATCACCTTATTATCCTTAGGCCAAAAAATAAGCTAAAGAAAGTAACAAGGACATCATTAACTTGCTTAAGAAGATTCTCACCAACAATAGAAGAAAATGGCATGAACAGCTTATCCATGTACTCTAGGCCTATAGAAAAACATACTACACCACAACAAGTGTGAACCCTTATAGCCTTGTTCTTGGGTTTGAAGCTATTTTACCTCTTGAATTGTAGGTACTATGACTCCAAGTAGCCTTATCTAACTTCATTAGAAATGAGCAAAGCAAAGAGTTATGAACCATGGACTTGGACTTAATGGAGAAGTAGTAGGTATGAATGTATGAATGCCTCACATCTAGTGCTACTAAGAGAGGAAAAAATGGAAACACCATCACAACCTAGGAAAGTGCAAGATCAATGAAGAAGACCTATTCCTTAAGGCTATTCATGCACATGTGGACAAATTCTTAGCCAACCAGGAAGGACCTTTCTTAGTCATCAAGGTTTACAGCAATGGGGCCTACTAGAGAGTAGACATGGATGGGAATGAGCTAGCCAATCCAATCAATCATTTCTATCTCAAAGCATACTATAGGTAGCTTGTAGTAGCCATGACAGTGATGGTCATCAACAAGTGAGCCTAATCTCTATGGTCCACTAAGACCTTAAACTAGCACCACAACCTACTAAGGCCTTAAACTAGCAATGCAGCCTACTAACACCTTTGAATAGCAACATGTGACCTTAAGTAGACAGATTGGATGAACCATCCTTCATGGCCTAATGTATTCCATTGTAACAACTTGATTTCTCTCTCTTTTTTTCTAGTTCTCTTGGAGTTGTATTTGTAGGATGAAGCCTAGAGCCATCACAAAGGTGCAGCTCATCATTACAATAAGTCACCACATAACATTAATGTGCAAGATTCATTGAATCTATCAAAGAGTTCTTGTTTCATATCATTTCTTATGAACCTAACCGTGCAGCCTAAATATAACCTTCCTGTGTCTTGAGTCACAAATTTGTCCTATGATCTACCTCCAAGTCCATTGGAATGTAACACATCTTGATTAGTTAGAAAACAATAAGTCCATTAAGCATAACATACCTTGTTTGATGGAAAAGCTCCAAGTCCACTAGAATGTAATGCATCTCATTCAATGGGAAAACACTAAGTCCATCGAGCATAACACATTGTTCGATGGAAAAATCCCAAGTCCACTTGAATGTAACACATCTCATTCAGTGGGAAACCACCAAGTCCACTTGAATGTAACACATCTCATTCAATGGGAAAACACTAAGTTCATAAAACATAACATGCCTTGTCCAATGGGAAAACTCCAAGTTTGTTGCATGTAACACAACTCACTTAATGAGGAAACCAACACCAAAATCAGCCTTGGTAAAGAGCACATTTCCTTAAAGTGAAGTGTTATTTTTTCAAATGCATCTACTGATCAAACCACACTCCTAAACATAAAGTGCATCGCTTGAACTATTTGAGCAATATTTGTTAGCCCTTGTGACCATTTCTTCATTAGCTCATTACCATTTCATCATCATGACCTCATTTTAAGCATTCTTGATCATAGTTCAATACTAGTAAATCAAGAGTAAAGAAAAGACATGGATGATGAACCTGCAATGGTGTTTCATATTCTTTGTCAATGTCTCTTAGGTTTATCCTCCAGACATCAATAAATAGGAGTCAATGAAACACCACGAAAATTCATTTTGCAAATCCTACTTTTTAGCTTAAGGTAAAGTTTCATTGTAAATGTAAGATATGTAGTACATAAGCTACAATCTTGCATATTTCAAGTTTTTGTGGCTGAAAAATGCTTCAAAAGTTCTTATTTCCTCATTTCACAACTAGAAATAGGTATCCCATGTTCATATCTAGGCTTGGGAAGGTCAAAAACGCCTTTGGAATGGCTAAAAATAGCATTTTCATGAGTTTTTGTAGGGATATAGCCCCAAATACGTTGAAGTCATTTTCAGTAGGCATAGTAGCTATAGTAGCCAACATAGTCATCACCAAGACTAGGTAGAGATGCAACGTCGACATTTTTGGAAGTGTAATTTCTCCAACAATAGCCAACATGTGTCCCAAGTCAACAATGGCTAGACAATAGTCTTTACTAGGCATGACACTTTTCAATGGGTTCCACCATTTCCATAGTTTCCGTTTGTCTTTCCATTTCCCAATACTTTCCCATTTTCCATTTCCAAAGCCTTCAACATAGTCACAACATCTTGTTTACTATGTATAGTAAATAGATGGGTTTTATGGATGTAGTCCATTTTGAACTTATCACAAATACCAACTACGCTAGCAGTAGTTGGTTGACTACACTAATAGTAGTTGGTTGACTATGCTAAGTAGTAATTGACTAATTCTGCTAGTAGTAATTGCCTAAATAGGCTGTGTAGTAGTTGACTTACTACACTGGAAATAGTTGGCTAAGTACACTGGCAGTAGTTGGTTAACTACATTGAGCAGTAGTTGGCTGACTATGTTGGAAATAGTTGACTAACTACACTAGTAATAGTTAGCTAACTATGCTGGTAGTAGTTGGATGACTACATTGAGTAGTAGTTGGCTAACTATACTAGCAATAGTAGTTGTTACTACCCACAAACAATGCCAATTTGTCAACAATCAATGGTAATCAATGACAAGCCTAAAAATGATAACCCTAAATCTATAAAAGCCCAACATTGACACCATTTTTAGGTTTTGGACTTTGGGAATTTTTGGCATCATATACAATCATGGAGAACACATGGCATTTTGGCACTTTATCACTTTAAAACCATTTTTTAACAACACCATTCGCCATTTTCACAATCATTTCCATTATTAATAAAACCCACTTTCAACCCAACTACATTTTTAGTAGTAGCAACTAGCACTACACTAGGAGTAGACATCACCATGTAGTATCATTGCCACTGACAGTGTAGACCCTATACCATTTCCATCTCCATTGGAAACCACCAAGATCTATCATAGCCATTACATCCTCACTTAGTAGTGAAATTTTGTGGTAGAAATTAAAACTACACTAGGCATAGAGACTCCCACATAGTTTCCATTATCCTAAACATGTTACATCAATCCCATTCCCATGCAGTCAATTTGGTAGAAACTGATGAAAATTTGTAGTAGACTGAAGTTGAGAAAAATCCTAATCGTGGAGGTAGCCTTCTCTAATGGACTTCAAGCTTCAACAAGCAACTTCCTATACCCTTCGCACAATACTATACACTGTGAACTCAATCTCTTTTATATTCTTTTATAAATTTGTTAGTTTATGTTGTGCAAATTTTGGTTTTTTTTTCTATCTCTACCCTTATTTCTATAACTATAATTTCATTTTTTGTTGCCTTTTTCAATAGGCTATTTTCTATTTACATTTGTAGTAGGTCATTTCCATCTATGTTGTCATTTATGTTTACAATTTCAAAAGTACTTCTATTTTTTACACTTTGTAAATCTCTAGGTGATGGTAATACAAAAGAAAACACTACCTATTCAAAAATTTGTCGTTGACATAGAAAACAAGGTAGAAAATATGTAGGATTCAGTTGATGAAAATTTTGCAATAGCCTTAAGGATTATGAAGAAATGAACTGAGCAAGCCTTCAGTAAAGGCAAAGACAAGAAGAAGAAGAGAGACTTTGGATGAAAGGAAAAACTAGCCTCAATGGCTAAATGTTAAGAAAAAAACTCTAACGATGAGGAAGGATGTGTCATATGCACATATGAACATCATAAAGGATGTTGTCTTGTAATGACACACTTGCAAAAAACAAGGGAATATGCACTTAACCAAAAATTTATCAAGAAACAAATGTCCAAATCGTTACCTTATCCTCAAGGTAACTAGAAGCAAGTCTTCCAACCCATGTAGTATCCTAATGGAGCTTATCTATAACCAAAGGAGTAGTACCACCAATAGTGCTAGTAGCCTCAATCCTAGGCCATGCCACCACCATGACAACGGTACCCATATTAGCAACTAGACCCATATGGATACTATGTGCAATGTCCAATCTCTCTAGGTAACATAGTCATTCAAGCTTTGCAATACTATCCACTTGAATATCATATACCTACACCACCAAGGATAGACTCTAATTCATACATGCATCCACAAGCAGTGAATTCACTAATTCAACATCCTAATCCTTTACCATCAATGCCATTTCCTATAATGCAAGGCAAACTACCATCACAATACTAGTAGAAAAGTGCAACTAGAATAGTCAACATATAGGAAGAAGTAATCATGCATGAACCATGATCCAAGAAATGGTTGTTCTCATTGAACATAATTTGAAAATTGAATGAGAGAAGAAGAAAGTGGTATGGGATGCCTCAGTGGCCAAAGCATAGACCTACGCACATGCCAAGGTACTCACTATCCTACAAGAAGAAAATAAATAGTTAGCTGCAAATAATGCTCAGTTGACCAATGTGAAGAAACAAATGAACATCATCTATGAGAGAATTCAACAACTCCAAGAGTAACTAATTTGGATAAACCAAGACATGAGCCACTTGGCTAGAATAAAAGGACATAGTCAATGGAAGAAGTTAACACTATTCATAAAACATTTTCAATTGAAACAAGCGTGTGGCAAAATAAATCTAAGAAGCATTAGAGGCTCAAAGAGCATTTTTGTGATCAGGTGGGCATGTATAAGCATATTAATGAGAAAGAAATATAGATGGATAAAGTGAAGATTAGTTCAATTTTAGCATAAAATCTAGACTAGCATCCAATCTTGGATAGCCTAGCCCATGTACACAAAGCTAAAATAGAAAAATACCTATAAATCAAGGATCTTACAAAGTACATGGGGTTAGCTAACCTTTGTTATACTAAATTAGCCTTGTTGATAGCATGCAGAACCAAAAATGAATTAGAATAGTAAGTAGCATCTGTGTATGCTTTATATGAGAAAGAGTTTGCTAGCAAAAAGGATGCATTGTAGAAGTTACATGTAGAAAACCTAGAAATAGAAGTTGTTAAGGCTAGCTATCAAGGATAGAAATATGTTGTAGCAAATTTGGCTCATAGAATGTTAGATTATTAGGAATTGTAAAAAATAACTAGGGCATTTAAGAAAGAACAGAGATAATCAGTAGTATGGTACATTAAATCAAATCAAATATTCCTGTAGCTGCCATGCCCATGGGATGTACCTACCCCATCACATATTGTACAACAAGAATGGATGGTACATGTCCCTAAAATGGAGGAGGAAAAGATTTAGGCACTACTAAACAAATATCAATTTAAGAAGCTTGATAATAAAGGGAAGTAGCCGATGGAGGAGCCACCACCATTGGGCACATAGGTTGTATTGAGCTTCTTTAGTTTTTTGTCTTATTTTGTCATACAACTATGTCAAAAATTTGTAAAACATCACAATGGCATTCAATGTCATGTAAATAGTCAAGATATTCATGCATAGTTGATGGGATGTGATATCACATAGGCCACGATATCGCATCAACCGCTGCGATATCGCATATGCGATATCACAGCCTGTCGCCTTGTCTATAAATAAGAGGCAGCTTTCCATTGTAAGATCATCTAGATCTAGAACCTTACCTAAAATCTGGTAGTTTTACCATTCCAAAGATAGAATAATTTCCATGTACCTGCAGTAGGAGTCTCAAAGTGAATGGATCTTTATTTGAGCAAATTGTACTTGAGCACACATTTGTGTACGGAAATAAAGACAAAATTTCTGATAAACCTTGCAGTGCATGGACTAAGCTAATTAGGATTTAATTAATGTTAAATGATTAAATGCTTTTTTAGAGAATTAACCTCTCAACCCTCAACTCCTAGTTAAGTGCATTCAGTATGACTGCTTCGAGCAAATGTCCTATGCTTGGTAACCCAATAACGAATAGTGTTTGGTAATCCTAGTAGCGTTGCACTGGTTCAGGGTGTGTATGGCAAGTGGGAATGGATACTGATGCTAGGAATATTAAAGCATAGTTAGTGAAAGTTAGTTACTTAGTCTCTTCACCCTTTCCTCTCTTAGCATAGGTGATAAAAAGATAAAAGTTATAAAAATCATATACCTCAGACTTACTTAACCATACAACCGTGACAATACAAGTAAGTCTGGGAAGACAATGATTGATTAACCCTAAGTGTTCCATAAGGCATGTAAGCACTTAGTCCTTGGAGTTCGACCGGATCATGCGTGTAACGCTCATATTCATATGGTTGAGTGTAGGGGTACCTTGCCACTCATCATTGGCACCATTGTCAGGGACTTAGTTGTTTGTGCACTATGTAGAACATAGGAAATCATTCACATCATTGGGAGCTAAAAAGAACCCTTAGGGTTAATCAAGAGAAAAAATAACATAATGGTAAACAACACACCGAACAAGGCTAAAATGTCTTCTTCTTCAAACAAAAGTAGTTCACCGCCTAGGACCAACACTAGAGATAGTTGACGGCACAACACACATAACCAAGATCTACCAGTTCCTCAAAAATTTAGTGTGGTATATATTCATCATGATGAATATATACCCAACTATGTTGGAGAGACTTGGAGGGTAACATAGTATTGCCTCTAGACAGAGCAGCCCCCAACATACTCCTTAATGCCCTTGCACGAATAGGCATGCCACAATTATACGCTGAGTACATTGCATGTGATTACAATACAAGGGACTACCATCCGACAGAAGTGCAATGTCAATGGGACTTGCAGTAGGAGAGTTACCACACATCGTTGAAGGGCAAAGGACTCCATAATGCTTGACTCATCATAAGTGAAATTAAGGGTGGTGAACCTATTTCAATAAGTTCTCCACAAAATGATCTCCCTCCTAACGATAGTGAGGAGGTGGTGTATCAGAACCTTCACTCCAAAATTCACAACCCTGGTTTTGATTCCCACGAACACCAAGTTTTCAATGAGAGAACACAAACACAAGATAAGGGCAAGCATTCTGATCATCATCACGATTGGGGATGAGATGACCAAAGGGAAGGTAGGAAACATCGTCATGGCAATGGTTCTCCTTCCTCTTCCCCTTCATCATCACATTTACCCTCTCCTTCAACATCAGGATGCAATCATAAGGAACCTCATCATGAGGATAAGGGTAAGCAAAATGAGAAACCTCAATAAGAGAGTTGAGAGCGAAGACAAGGGAATTCTAGGGAATCACGACATGGAAGAAGGGCAAGTAGGGAACCATGTAGGAATGATAGATGCCATGAGAGAAACAACCATGACACACCCCTACTTGCAACCCGAAGCATGTTAGACATTATAGAGGCCATTAGAATACCTACAAGGCACCAAAAAGATAGCCAGATCAAGAGAATAGACATGAATAATATCCCACAATTTGAGGGAGGATACAACGCTGATCCATAGAATCACTTACAGGCATTTCACAATGCCTGCACCTTGCAGAACATTGAAAATGAGTGGCAAAAGTTAAAGTTGTTTCCAAGAATGATCATAAAAGAAGCAGAAAGCTGGTACTAGTCCTTAGAACCAAAATACATTTGAAGGTGTAGTACAATGTTAGACCTTTTTAATGATAAATATCAAATGTATTCTCAAGTATCCAACGTGCGAAAGCAGATCCAAGGATGGAAATAGCGTAATTACGAACCCTTGGACACTGCCATGGGCTGATATTATGCATTGCTATATCGTTGCCTGGGCCATGGTTATGCACAATAGGATCAACTACACCATCTCATAGATGGGCTAAGACATGAAACCAGGAGAACCCTTGGGACATATGCCTAAGGGAGATTATCTAAACTTAGGTCTCATGAGGTTCATAGATTGTTGGAGTAAGTAGCTAAGGAAGAAGGAGAGCTACATAAGAGAGAAAGCATGGAAGAGTATAACTATGATCCTTCTCTCCGAAAGAGGGGAGTGAGATTCTTTGAGGAGGAGGATGAGTCACTACTCGAAGAGTTTGTGAGTAGGAAAACCTTGTCGTTTCAGAAATTAACAACAGAAGTGTCAGCTAAGATAGATCAAATGTGGGACTCCTTAGATAGTAGAATTGAAACTTTTTTAAAAATTGTAGAGGAGTCTAAAGAGCGAAGTAGTGACCATGATAAGAAAAAGAAGAGGGATTTGGACCATGCACGTAACAAAGGTAAGGGTAAAATGACTATCACTGAAGAGGTTGTGGATTCCAATACAGACGATGATGGTGGATGTAAGATATGTCAATATAACCATCCTAAGGGATGTTGCCCAATAATCTCACATCTGCAAGAGTCTGGGATGTATGCACTCAATCCAAGACTTAACAAATGGTAAGAACCCTGACAGTTACCTTATCCCCAAGGTAACCCAAGGAATTTCCACCAATCATTAACATATTATCCAAGTGGAACTCTACCAAAACCTATGGAGCAACACCAGCAGTGGCAATACCCACAGTCATGGGGGATGGCATCACCAAGGCAACAATACCCTTACCAGCAACTAGATCCATATGGCTACTACGTGCAGTAGCCAATCTCTCCAAGTGACTCTATTGGTCACGTGACTCCACAACATCACTACCAAGCTCAGGAGTACTATAGGACTCCTTCTCTTGGGATAGACACACCACATGCATACTATCCTCCAAATCCACCTGCAACTCTTACACTGATAGCTCCACTACCACCCACTCCAGCGATGTAAGGGGAACTCCCCACTAAACCATAGTAATGCAATGCTACGAGAGCTATAAACCTTCAACCCATTGCTGGTTCTGACAACCGTACAAGGAGAAGACCTTTCTTCAGAACTAATAGTGTAAACAAGCTCTCACAACCACAAGCGGTTGAACCTCTGAACATTCCTCCATCAAATAAGGCTTCAGAGCTCCCTTCAAACCAACAACAGAGCTCAACACATACAGTTATGTTAACACATACCGTCACTGATTGGATCAAAAAAGGCCACCTTCGCAGGAAACTCTCTGATCCTGGAAGTCCCTTAATCTACCTCCAAGTTGCTGGGAATGAACCACGTAAGGCTCTTCTGGGCTCAGGTTCCGGAGTCAACTTGATATTGCAAGAAATGTATAAAGCCTGGAACCTGCCTCCACTAAAGAAGAGAAATATTCACTTAGAGCTGGTTGACCAGTCCATCACTCTTCCCTTGGGACTGGTGGAGGACATCATAACCACTATGTTTGGTCATACCCAGCTGATTTCCTAGTGATCTAAGTAAAAAATGACAAAGGGGACTTCCCAATAATAATGGGGATGGCATGGCTAAGTACCATAAATTTATGCCTAGGATTCCACAATATTTCCTTGGAAATATCTAAGGAAAACACTTATGGAAAGATCGAGAAGAAGAAGGTTCCATGCATCACATACAGTGATATAGAGGGTGATTGCGTACAGGAACATTCAACATCTCTTGCATGTAACTGGTGTGCCTAAGAAATTAACATACAAAAGTGTCTGTATGTAGCAACCACACAACTAGAGAAGACCCAGTGGTTGACATCTAATCAAAAGAGCAATCCACCAATATGCATGGAACTAACTGAGGAACCAACTTGCACCCACGTAGAGAGCATAGATGCACTGGAGCAAGAGTGTCGCCAACTTCCAACCCTTAATCTAAAACCACCAATCGAGGGAAGTTGGAAACTCAGAAAATTCAAATGAGTACTCCGATAGGAGAATACTAGTTTGTGTGCAACCAACCAACCCTTATCATGAACCTAGAACGGTCTATGCAAATAGCACATTTAAAAGAGGATGACCTCACTCATTATTTTGGATCTGTCCCTTCCAATTCAGTCATGGGGGAGACGACCACCTATGCTAATCATTTGAGGTCCTTAGTTTCTTTTTAAGTTTTTGTTTTACAAATTTCTTTAACTTTTCTTATTTTTGTTTTGCAACATCATTTATAATTTTTCATTTCTTTGTGTGTTTGATTACTTTGTTTAATTTGTCACTTAATAAGTGCTCTGAAGATTGTATGAACGGTATTTTATTGAATGCTAATGTTTGGTTTTTATCTTTAAGTTATGATGTTGATACTAAGATATGATTCTTTTGATATAGCAGGCAATGAGTCCACTTAATCCATACATCCATAAAATCCTATGGGCTCTCTTAGTTGGAACTGTACAATCCCTTTCTCAATAATAAGAACTATCAATGAATTGGTGACTGGGTATTTCTCAAACTAAGAAAGGACTCAAGGATTGAAAAGAGTGTGAATTCAAAGGGATTTGATGCACTTGTGTTGGCCATTCTCTTGGGTGCTTGGATGTTTTCTTCTTGAGTTTTCTTACCATTTCAATGTTGCCACATTATTGGGAAGTTGAGAAAATAAAAATAATAAGTCTTTGCATGGTGTGGTTCTCATAAAAAAAACAAAAAAAAAAAAGAGAAAGTGAGAATTCAAAGCACACCCCTTAGACAAAATAATCATTTGGGCTACAAGCACTGGTTATGGAACTAAAATAAATATGTTCCCTCTAGCTAAGGCGTTTCCTACTTCCTACTTTCTCCTCTTTCGTTTTGTTAGAATGGTGGTGGCTCTGTGGTGAAGGCATTCTTGTTACTTCAAGTGGATGGATGGGCCGAATGTATTAATGTGAAGTCACTAAATGTGGTTTGTTTGAGGCTAGATTTGGAATGGGATCTACTAAGTCACATTAACCATTAATACACAAGGCGTTGTACACCACCTTGTTCTTGAGATTCCATTCCATTCTCTTCTTTCCATCGTTCTTTCTGCATTGTTAACCTCATTGCTGGTTGTATCAATAGTCCATATTTTGGTTGATGCATTGTTTTCTTTTTGGTAAACTCTTGTAGTTAAGACTTTAACTCTTGCTTCCAAATGACATTTCTTGAGCCTATGGACTCTTTGAATGTGGGATTGTCAAGGCATTAAGGGCATGAGCTTTCTTTGGGGAGGACCCACTAGCATTCCTATTTGGTGCATTCGTTAATTTTCTTTTCCTTAAACATTTATGCAATCACTAATTATTTTGTTCATTTCCATCTTTGACATCCATTTTATTTTATTGGCGTGACTGTTGTTTATTTTTCTCCATATTTCTTATTCCTTATCTTTTTTCATTCTATCACTACCATAGGTTTACTCTCAGTCATGGGGGTCCTGGTCCAATTTTTTTGATTTTTCTCTTAACCCCTACATCTCGGGTAGTCACCAGTATTATATCTCCAGATTTGTATAAGCCATATCACAACTCAGCCAATGGACCTTACATTGAAGCAAGGTATCAATTGCATTATAATTCATTTATCCTTGCTAATATTAGACTATGTTGTGTGCGTAGATGGTAATCATACAACAACGAATCGGATCTGGAGGAAACACTTGGAATGGACTGGCGCTAAAGCAGTTATGCAAGGGACAAAATTGATGGTGCACTTATGGATGGACAATGAAAGGCACAATCTTAGCATTGGCAGAAGCAAACTTCTTCTTTTCTCTCTCTCTTCTCTCTCATTTGCCAAATAAGGCTAGATGTCAAATGTGTATAGTGTTCACTCTTGTTGTCATGAACACTAGTTTTATCATGATTTGTAATGATGATCCGTTCACATGCCACCACATCTACCATTAGTGTCATTCAAGTCAATAATCCCATACCTTCCCAATATTTTGTAAGGAACTTGAGGACGAGTTTTCATTCAGTCATGGGGGTATGATGGGATGCGATATCGCATAGGCCGCGATATCACGTCGACCCCTATGATATTGTGTACGCGATATCGTAGCCTATCATCTTGTCTATAAATAAGAGGTAGCTTTCCCTTGTAAGATCATCTAGATCTAGAACCTTAGCTAAACTCTGGCAGTTTTACCATTCTAGAGATAGAATAATTTCCATGTGCCCGTAGTAGGAGTCTCAAAGTGAAGGGATCTTTATTCGAGCAAATTGTACCTGAGCACACATTTGTGTACGGAAATGAAGACAAAATTTCTGATAAGCCTTGCAGTGTATGGACTAAGCTAATTAGGATTTAATTAATGTTAAATGCTTAAATGCTTTCTTAGATAATTAATCTCTCTCAACCCTCAACTCCTAGTTAAGTGCATTCAGTACGACCACTTCGAGCATGTGTGCTATGCTTGGTAACTCAGTAACAAATAGTGTTTGGTAATCCCAGTAGCGTTGCACTGGTTCAAGGTGTGTATGGCAAGTGGGAATGGATACTAATGCTAGGATGATTAAGCTTAGTTAGTGAAAGTTAGTTACTTAGTCTCTTCACCCTTTCCTCTCTTAGCATAGGTGATAAAAAGATTAAAGTTATAAAAATCATATACCTTAGACTTACTTAACCATACAACCGTGACAATACAAGTAAGTCTGGGAAGACAATGATTGATTAACCTTAAGTATTCCATAAGGTGCGTAGGCACTTAGTCCTTGGAGTTCGACTGGATCGCGCGTGTAACGCTTGTATTCATATGGTTGAGTGTAGGGGTACCTCACCACTCATCAATAGTTGAATTTAATTTTCAATTTTGTAAGGGACTCTATCCTCATTTTGTTTTGACTCAAGGACAAGTTTCTAGTTAGTCGTGGGGGTATTATAAAGTCAAATTTTAAGTTCAAATGACATCACAGCAATGACATCATATCAATGATGTCATTAATCCAATGTTGCTTCTCATGATACGTCATCATTGATATGATGTCTTGAGATGTGTGCAACCCTATAAATATGACAATTAAGTGCAAAATCCAATAGAAAATTAATTACACCCTTAGGTAGACTCTTATAATTTGTTTTTGTAACTTAGAGATAGAAGTGTAAGCGCACAGTCTGGTGTTAGAAAATGAGCGGAGTCTTTGTTCAAGCATAATTTACTTGGACATAGTTTGTGAATGACAATAAAAATCGAAGCTATTTTGCATCATTGCAACATCACTTAGTTTACTTTCTATTTACTTGAATAATTTTCTCTGTTTTCTTATTTACTTTAGTTTCTCAAGCACTTTAATTTACATGCATAATTAGTACATTAGCATGGGTACAACTAGTTTTAAATGTTAAGTGTAGTTGTTTGGTAATCCTAGTAATGGTATTATTTGATTTGCTCAATAATAATTCCACATGGTAATCCTAGTGGTAGTTGCATTAGTCCAAGAGATGATTGGAGGACTAGGAACAGATACCTATTTCTTAGGATAGAGTAGATTTACTTACTTATTATTACCTAGACTTAGCAATTATTTTCATCTCATTATTTCTATGCTTAGGAGTTACTTGGGCCATCCAACATCAACTATCATATGCCTCACTGCAAGCTAAACCATACACTTGAACTTTATTAGCTTGAGTGGCAAGAAAACAATTACGAACTTGAACTCAACTACTAACATATCAACATTGACCCTCCATAGATTACAATTGGGTTGCACATGAACACTCGTAACTTATATGGTTGGATGTTGGATTACTCCATCACTCATTCATAGTGGTATGATTTTTGGTTTGAAATCTCCAAGCTATGGTTTCAATTTTGGTGGGCAATGCTGAGGTATAAAGTTCTATTTGACTATATATCTTGGGATACCTATATTTCAATTATTTCAAGTACCAACACCCACCCCCACAAAATAACCTAAAAAACAAAAGAAAAAAACAAAAAATTAAAAAAAAATAAGTAGTTTCAATACCAACAATTTGTAAATGGTAAAATTGTCCCATACCATACCCAAAAGGTGGTTGGCTTAGTGAAATTTTTGTTTATACAATGAGAAGTTCAATCCATACTACCATACACCCATCCATGATGTAAATTTTCCTTTTAGTATCTTAAATAAAATAAAATCTAACAAGTTTAAAATTTAATAACAATTTTTCTAACAACATTGAGTTATGGATTAGAAAACCAAATTATCTAATAGGAATTATGAAACTACTTTATTGGATGTTTATACCAAAAGGTGATGTGCATGAGAATTTTAGGGGAAGGGGGTGTGGGGGGTTATGGAAGGGTAAGGGTGTCAAAGTAGAATAGTTTTTTAGACAATAATTACCTTTAAAATATATAGTTAGAACTTTATAACTTATCATGAACCATAACTTTGAACTTTTAATTAAAGAGTTTTTCTATTAGCAAAACAAGAATAGATTAATTTAGAGTTAAATTACACAATAAATTCCTTAATTTCAAAGTGCATATGTGTTTTAAAATTACTTGCACAGTTACTTCCTGGATTTTTTTTAATATTTTAAAAATAAGAACCCTGGTGGTTGTTTGCATGCCGCTAACCCCATCTGCTTCCCGTTACCGTAATTTCAAGGTTTATGTTTCATTTATTAGTTTTAGAAAACTTAACCTTAATTGTTTTTCGGTTGCTATAAAGTAAAGTCGGTGAACCTCTCTTGGATTACGTATTTCTAGCAAACTCGATACTGAAATCAAAACGACGTATCCCTTAAATTCGTTAATTCAAGGTCTGTTATATACACATCTCGACGCAGCCATGGTCAGAATTCATGGTCACAATCCACTGAAGTACATAGAAAATCGCTTAGCCCTGCTAAAAAGAAGGCAGATGCAGAAACCAGAAAAGCTTTTAAAGCTGAACGTGGTGAAGGCAATGTTTTTAGGTACCCACAAGATACGGAAACTATGGTTTATCAAGCCTAAATACTTTGTGAAAGTTTACATCAACAGGAATCACAGAGCTACAAACAAGTCTGCGAAATACACGGAGTTGGACGGCAGTCCAGCTTGGTTTGAAACCATTTCACTCAGGTTTGAAACCATTTCACTCAGAGATGTTGAGAAGGATCTTGACAAAAGTTATGGGGAAGAACCAGCTTTATATTTTGATGTCCTGGGATACAAAGAATTAGTTGGCACTGCTATTTTCCCCATTGTTGATGTGCTTCTAAATCCAGATTCCACCAATGTCCAGATGGATTATGACACTGGCCAGTACTGGAGTTATATTACGAAAGATGCTAGTAGGATTGGTGAACTGTATTTATCCCTGCCGGATGATTCTTTGAATCTTTTGAGCCAATGTCCAGATGGATTATGACACTGGCCAGTACTGGAGTTATATTACGAAAGATGCTAGTATGATTGGTGAACTGTATTTATCCCTGCCCGATGATTCTTTGAATCTTTTGAGAGAGTTTTTTCATATGCAGAAATGTAAGGTCACACTACCTTATGTTATTCTAGATAATATTAGAAAGCTCCTTCTGAATGGGATTGTACCTGAAGTTACTGTAGCCGATGCTTAAAAGATTGGTGAGAGGAAAAGAGATAAGAATTATCAAGGTAAGAAAAGGGATGACCCTTATTCTTCCCTAAGAATTTATGGAGCCGATAAAAAAAATGATCCATATTCTTCCCCAGTCTATTGAATAAGCAGTGTTTATGATATTAGCATAACCGTAACTATTCAGTGGGGTTTTCCTACCCAATTAGACAAGTTGGTTATGTTAGTATACAAAAATTTTGTGTAACCTAGAGTTTTGAAATTTGACTTAAGGATTTTGTTTTGGATAGGATAAAAGCAATATGATAGAAATTTAATTATAAATCTGCTTTTGAATTTTATTAAATCTACGGATGCTTCTGAATTTAAACAAAGTTATGCTGCATTTTGTAATAGCATGAATCAAATCATCTTCTTAATATTTAGTAGTCTTCTTGTGTTATTGTGAGGTGGCAGACTTTCAAGGGTTCACAAATCTGAAGATATGTTTAAAAAATACCTGAATTTCCATCTTATAAGTAAATAATTTAGCTATTAGGAAAAGCAATTGTTGGTTGCTAATTCTCCTTTTGTACATACATATTGATCAAAACTGGGATGGTCTTTCTAATAATCTTTTTACTCAAAAACTTTCTATTGCTCTTTAATAATTATGTACTCAATATTTGTAATATTACTTCTTTTCAAAAGAAAATGCAATTATTTATGTTAACTTCTAGTGCATCATTAAGGTAGGAGAAATGTAAGTAAGTAAATGGTAGTAGCAAAAATTAATAGAAAATAAGAGAATAACTTCAACACAAACAACATAATTATCCTGGAAAAATCCTAGCAATTACTTCCACTACTAGCAAGAAATTCCGAGTCTTTTTATTCAAAACTTATAACAAAATTAGATCAAGCTTACACAAGAGAAAGAGACAACAACTTGAATTTTGCTTCACACACCCTTTTATTTTGTGACGTTGTGATACCTAAGATCACCCAAGCATCCACTTATATAGTGGGTATATTTTCATGCTTTAGGTAAAAGCCAAATTATGCAATTATAATCTATAATTAATCATGAACAAATTGCATGCTAATGGTTACATATTCTTTTTCTCATATTACATACTTTAGGTTTGTTATTTTCAACTAACTTCTCAAGAATAATTTACCAACATGATAACTATTACAAAAAGGATGTTTCTTATACTTAAAATAATTAACATACCTCACAAATTAAATATGCTTATGAAACTCATTAACTTTAATAAAAAGACTATTATTAAAATGTGAATAAAATCATTAATTCTTGGTTGAATAAAATAGAATTTCCATGCACTCAAAGATAGTAGGTCCAAAGCAAGCTACCATTATCCCATGTTTTTGTTTTGGTCTTTCTTTTAATAGCTTTTTGGAACTATAATGTAGCAACCTTTTTTTATAGTTTATTGTCTCATATTTGCACATGCTCAAACCATCTAAGTTGCCATTCTTGAAACTTATTTAAAATGGAAACCATTCTAAGTCTCCTTCTAATATTTAAGTTTTTTAGTTTATCTATTTTAGTAACATATAGTATTCATCTAAGCATTCACATTTCTAATTTATTATTTATGTTTTTATTGTACAACTTAATAGTTAGCATCATATGAAATAGAAGGCTTTATTCCTATCCTATAAAACTTTTCCTTTAGTTTATTGTTATTCTTTTATCACATAGAACATCACTAGCCTTTTTCTATTTTGATCATCCTATCTCAATTATATTTCTTATATCTTTATTAATTTCACTATTTGATTGGAGCATGGATCCTATGTAGCAAAGCTATTTATAGGGAGGGACTTTTTGGCCTTGAATTGTCACTTCTATTTCAACACTGTTTATGCTATTATTAAAATTATGGTAATCTCTTACATGTGTGGTAAATGTTCTATTTATGAAATTGGTTGAGATTTTTCTATTAGATTGAAAGAACACTTGAAAGATACACAATATATTAAATCTTCTAAATTACCACTTGTAAAAAACATAAAAAATGGTAACTTTTTAAAAAATCATAGGTAGTTAATAGATAATAGCTTAGTTCTTTGTATAATGGAAATATTTATAGAAAGAAAAATTAGAACTCTTGGAATAAAAATTCATTCTAATAATGTTAATTGAAATCAGGGCTATTTTACCCAATTGGCTTAGTGGCCTATTTTAATAAAAATTAAGCAATCTAAAAATTTTCTGAAAAATCATCATTATCCTAGCCTTGTTCCAACAAAATAGGTTTAGCTACATGAGTTCTTTTTCACCATTCAGCTTTATGAAGATGTAGATCTTTGTTTATTTGCAGTTTCTTGAAATCATCTTTGATCATTTTTCCCATATCTTCTTTGATCTTCCTTTTGGTGGCTTTCATAGAATAGTGATTTAGCAATCTTTGTTTATATATTTATTGTCTCATCTTCTTTGCACATGTCTAGACTACCTAAGCCTCTATTCTTGTATCTTATCTAAAATAAAAGCCACTCCATGTCATCTTCTAACGTTTGTATTATGTAATTTATCTCTTCTAGAAATATTCAATATCCATCAAAGCATTCACATTTCTATCACACTAATTTGTTGTTCATGCTTTCTTTATACTACCCAACATTCAACATTATATAAGATAGTAGGCCTTATTTTTATCCTATAATTTTTTTAAATTCTATTGAATTTTTATCATACGAATACCACTAGGCTATCTCTATTTTGATCATTTTGTCTCAATTCCATCTCTAATATCTTTATTAATTTCACTATACCATGTACTATATAATTTGAAGTGTATTTATGGTCATTCTTTCAATTTTTTAAACCTCATAAAAAATAACACATTTTAAAAAATTGTTAAAATAAACATTCCCTTAATGTACACTTACTCTATTTTGATCATTTTGTCTCAATTCCATTTCTAATATCTTATTAATTTCACTATACCATGTACTATATAACTTGAAGTGTATTTATGGTCATTCTTTCAATTTTTTAAACCTCATAAAAAAATAACACATTTTAAAAAATTGTTAAAATCAACATTCCCTTAATGTAGACTTACTGTAACTCAAAAATTATATGCTATTCCACAAGCTATTCTAATTTTAGTAGTAGCTCCTTCATACATGTTTTGAAGTGCATGAATTTAAAGAATGCTTAAGGTAAATTGCAATTAAGAAAATTATAAAACTAAGCCAAGTACTATAATGAAGGAAATGTGTCCAAGTACATCATCACTTGAATGAAACTCTATTTGATCCACTTGATTCATGTTGCGGGTCCTCAATGACAAATTCTAGCTTCTGCATAAACAAATTGATAAAGTTTGGCTATACTATTGACTAAATAGTGCTAGAAATGTTGTGGATACATACATTTATATAGGCATTTTTTGAGCTTTTGTCAACACTCATACTTTAATGAATCAAGGCATATGTTAATGTTGATGCATCAATATGACTAATTGAATTAACATTTATCAAAAGGATTTCTTGTAAAGAAAAAAATAAACTCTTTCCAAAGATAAAAGAACATATCAATAAGAAATAATGAACAAATAGTAAAAAAAAAGTTAAAAGCTTCTCATCCTTGAGCCTTCAAAATAAAAAAAAAAAGTTAAAACTATAGAAAATAAATTAATTGTTCAACATTCATTAAGAGCTATTTTGGTTGATGCTCAAGCTAAAAAGGAACATTTTTGAGAAATTGATATCTAACTCTTAAGGATGTCATAGTTATTGATAAATCAATTTTTGGTTGACTACAATATGGTAACTCTGATATTATAGCTCCAATATTGTAGCACTAGCTACATCATCGTATATGTGATATCATGGGATGCATGCTAGCCTATAAATACAACACTTAGGTGCATAGATTTGCAATAGATTTGAGTCTATAGTAATAGAACTCTTTTAGTTTGTTTCCATGAATTTAGTCTTTAGCACTTAGAAGTGTATGCCTGTAGTATGGTGTTAAGTGATTGTATAGTGTCTTTATTTGAGTGAATTGTACTTGGACATAGTTCATGACTGACAATAAAGATCAAGATTACTTATCATCATTGTAGCATCCACTTAGTTTTCTTTCTATTTACTTAGAATAATTATTCCTATCCTCCCTAGTTAAACATTTACTTTACAAGCACTTTCTTTTACATGTTGAAAGTAAGAAGTATGGATA
>MNCI01012079.1:518864-548124 GCA_015680685.1 Gnetum montanum
TGAACACCTATGACTTGTATGGTTGGGTATTGGATTACTTCACTACTTATCAATTATGCTCATGCTACTATGAAATTACTTCCTACCAAACTTTCCACACCAAAATTTCTAAATAAAGTAGAAAAAAATGGTCAAAGAAATTTTCAAATGCAAAATAATGAAGTAGATAAATGAGGCTAATCACCAAGAATGAATTTACTGATTCTTAGTTAAAAGTTGTTACAAATTATAAATGTCCATTTTCAAGCATGTCAAGTAATAGGACACTTAAGTTTTCACTTCCATAAAGAGGACATTAATTAGAAATAATTCTCATAAGTTTAAGATGAGTATTAATAGAAGGACCTTGATGAATAAGATACCATAAAAATATCCAAATTATAGGAAAGGTAGGAGCTTTTTTCTTTCATTTTCCTCATCTAAAAGTGTTAGCCTAGTGATAAGACTCTTGATTTCAAAGCTCCAAGTCATGGATTTAATTTTGGTAGGAAATGTTAAGTTATAAAGTTCTAATTGAACAATATATCTTGGGGTGTACCTATATTACAATTATTTTGGAATTCCAAACAAACATCTCCCTCTCCCTCTCTTACAACCCATAACCTGCCAACGTAGATATGAGTATCTCAACCACTATACTACATCCATGGATGTTAATCAAACTATTTTGGATTATAATATCCTTTTTAATTAATTTGATGCTTCACCATTGCATCTATTTTTTATCTTTGATTTTTCTCTAGTAGATCTAATTTTTCTAGAATTTCCCTATAAGTGATTCTTTGTTAATTCCAACTCCTTCGATCAATACTAATATTTTTACTTCTTTTATTGATGCAAATATTATGTTAATTCTCATAATAGAGATTTACAATTTGGTAAAAAAATTGTGCCACCTTCCTCAAGTGATGTTAATAAAATGATATCATCTAATTTTATTTATTTTAATAATGTATATGTGTCATTGGTTATTGAGTTTATGTCATGATATGTGTTCATTCAAACTTTGAGTTACCTACCTCATAATCAAAGTTTCATGATATGAGTTCATGATATGTAATGCAAAAGTATGATATTCATATATTATTCTCATTTTTGTTGTTGATTAAGCTAGGTATTTCTTTGATGGTTCAACATGTCATAGATATAGAGTCATTTACATATAAGAATTCAATATTAATCAATTATAATTGGACTCTAGATTTTGATATTGAATTTGAAGAATATTTTAAAGTTTGATGTTTTGTCTAACTATTTTATCTTTTGTTAATTTTTTAGAAACTTAAGAAGGAAATTATTAGTCTTCTCTATCCCATTAAGCATATGGAATCTATTTCTATACTATTTAGTCCTGGAACACATGAAGACTTTTATTCTAGCAATTATGTATTATAATCTTTTCCATTCTTGTAACTTTGTCATTGTTAAGGGTTTTGAGGGTGAAAAAAAATACTATAAGAAGCTAAAGATAAAAAAATGAAGTTATACTCAATGATAAATAATAATTCAATAATAATAAAGAGAAATTGAGGCATTTTGTAGGGATTAGAGGAAGCCGACACTTATAGTCTCGTTAAAGCAAGATAACAAGAGGCAAGCCTTCCAAGCTGAAGTTCAGAGAAGATGGAATCTCTCTATTAATATTAGAGATACTCTATTGGCTACTGCTACCTAGGTGAGAAGAAAACATAGAGTACAAAGGCAAGAATGGTTTGATGATCAATGTCAAGAAGCTTGAATAGCTCTTCAACAGTAAACCAATCTAGAAGTAGTTGAAGCATATAAAATTTTGATTCACAATAAAACAGAAACTTTCTTCTTAAAAAACAAGTAAAATTATTAAATTTGATTAAAAGAGAACCATGAAGTTTTTAGAATTTTTTTTGTTACAAGCAAAGAATAAAATCTCATTTCACATTTAATGAGCTTCAAGCTTTCTATAAAGACATGTATACAAAGAAAACAAAAGCAAAGCTAGTGCATAGTTCCAATTTTTGCTTGTATTTATCATTAGGGGAGACTTTAACAAGAATAAATAGACTATTATCAAATAAAACTATGGATGCCCAAGGTTTATATTCAAATATGCTAAAGTGGGAAGGTTTGCTAGTATGAAAAGCAATTTGGAAGCGACTTAATCATGCATTAAAATTTGGGCTTGAAAGAAAATGGTGCATTAGTAAGGTAGTTGCTTTATTCAAGAAAGGCAGAAAGTCTAATTTAAATAATTATAGAATTATTACCTTCAATAGCATCCTTGGAAAACTCTTAGGTACTATTATTAAAGAGAAGCTTGTAAATTGGGCAAAAGAAAGAAAGATACATGCTATCTCACAAGCAAGTTTTAGGCAAAGTCAATCTATTGTGGATCATATGCTTACTCTTAAGCATCTCATTAATCAAGATAAAGGTCCAAGTAACTAGAATTTCATTTTCTTTGTTGAATTTTCCAAGGCTTATGATTCAATCTTTTGAAGTAAACTATTGCAAAGGTTACATAATCTTAGAATTTTATTAGATTTATTGTCAGTAATTCAAATCCTTTATAAGAAAGTGTATATGAAGCTAGATGATAGTATTTCAAATGATAGTGCAATAATACATAGCACTATTGGTATTAAGGATGGATGTCCTCTTTTTCCAACTCTATTTGAGATTTTCATTGATGAATTGGAGGCATGGATATAGGAGATTGATAACAAATATTCCTTCTTTGTAGACCACTTCCTTGTTAACATTTTACTATTTGTAGATCATGTTGCATTGATCTCCAAATTAATGGAAGGCTTACAATGTATGTTGTAAATTTTAGATAAATTTTGTTCATCTTCTATAATGCAAATTGATGAGTCATCGACTAGCTATGTTGACAGGCATGCATTGACACAACCCAGTCAACATAGCCCCATTGACATAGATGCAGCAACATAGTGTCATGTCATGCCTATATAAATGCGAGTATCCGCTGCATTTATGGCACATTATGTCATTATTATAGCCAAGTTCTTGCAATTTTCTTTCACCAGAGGTAGAATATTTTTTGAGTTACTGTAGTAAAACTTCAAGCAATTCTACGAATCTTTATTCAAGCATCTTGTACATAAATACATTCATCTGATTGGCAATAAAGACAAGATTTTTAATACTTAATGAACCACGATATCGAGGCTACAATATTGCATCTGCGATATCAAGTTTGCGATATTGAAGCTCACTAAGTAATATCAGGCATCCAATGTCAGGACCCACCTCATCGCCTATAAATAAGAGGCGAGCGTGCTTAGTTTGCATAGTTAGTCTTAGTCCCTTACCCAAACTCTTGCCTTTTCTCCCTCTTAGAGTTAGAATTATTTCTGAATTCCCATATTAGGAGTCATAAAGTGAACAGATCTTTATTCGAGCGTTGTGTACCTGAGCACACCTTGTGTATGACAATAAAGATGAACTTTGTGATAAACCTTGTAGCATTTAGAATAGATTAATTAATGTTATTTGTACTTCTTCAACCCTTTCCTTAGTTAATTAATGTACTCTCTCTCACCCTATTAACTCTCCTAAGTAAACATACTTAGTACGACCACTTCAAGAAAGCGTGGAACACTTGGTAACCTAGTAATGATTAGCATTTAGTAATTCTAGCAGTGTTATACTGGTTTAGGATGTGTATAGCAAGTGGGAACGGATGCTAATGTTAGGACTAGTTAGATCATAGTTGATTAGTTAAATTAAATTAGTTACTTAATTATTTCACTTCTCCCTTTATAGCACTAGGACATAAAACATAAAAATATATAAAAAATCATGTACCTCAAGTTTACTTAGCCATACAGTCGCACTATACAAGTAAGCTTGGAAAGACAACGATTGACAAATCCATTCTTGTTCTATTGTGGTGCATAAGCACTTAGTCCTTGGAATTCAACCAGATTGTGCATGTACACTCGCATTCGTATGGTTGAGCGTAGGAATACCTTGCCACTCATAATTGGTGCCATTGTTAGGGACTTTGTTGTTTTTGCACTAATTAGAACTTAGGAAATCTTCACATCGTTGGAAGAAACCCTTAGGGTTGGTTAATTTACAATTATTGAAAAGAAAGAACATTGCACACTAAACAAACAAATATGTTTCCTTCTTCTTATGAGAGTGTTTCATCACCTAGGTCCAATATAGGGAATAATCAGAGGTGTAGTGCACATGATGTTGATCCACCAGACTCGAACAATTTCGTGTGGTATATATTCATCCTGATGAGTATATACCAGACTTTACCTTTATCCTCCACCAGGATGAACAACTATGTTGGAAAGATTTAGAAGGTAACATAGTGTTACCTCCTGATCACTTAGTCCCAAGCATGCTCCGTTGTGTTCCCACGCAAATTGGTATGCAACACTTATAGGCAGAATACATTGTGCATGAACATGACTCGAGAGAGTATCAACCCATAGAGGCATAATGTCAAAGGGACCTACAATAGGAGAGACATCACAAGTCTATGAAGGGTAAGTGGTCTTAAGATGCCCCCCATGTCCTAAGTGAAAATGAAGCTGGTGAACCTACCTTAGGAGGTTTTCCACAAAATGATGTTCCTTCCGTTGACTTTGGTCAAGGGGTTGTGAATTAGAACCTTCACTCAACCATCCATAACCCAGGTTCTGATACTAATAGACACGAAGGGTCTGAAAAAGGAACACACATGCATGATAAATATGACATGATGATCGTAATCACGATTGAGGTTGCAACCACCAAAGAGAAGGTAGCAGGCACCAACATGGTGACGGTCCTCCTTCTTCTTCACCTTCATCATCTCCTTCACCCTCTCCTTTAGGATCTAGACGTAGTCACAAAGGAAAATACCATGAGGATAAAGATAAGCAAAACAATGAGCATAGACAAAATAGTCGAGAAAGTGGACGAGGGCACTCTAGAGAAACACATAGAAAAAGAAGGAAGAGTAGGGAACAACATAGGCATCATAGATGCCATAGATAGGATGATCACGATGAACCCCTACTCGCTACCTGAAGTATGCTAGATATAAATGAGGCTACTAGAATCCCAAAAAGACACCAAAAATGTAGTAGGATCAAAATTTTAGACATGAACAATATCCCACGATTTGAAGGGGGATACAACGCTAATCCTCGAAATCATCTACAAGCATTTCACGATGCATGTGCCTTACAAAACATAGAAATTGAATGGAAAAAACTTAAGTTATTTTGATAGACATTAATCAAAGAAGTAGAAAGCTAGTGCCAATCCTTAGAACCAAAATCCATTCACAAGTGCAGTACCATGTTAGAATTGTTCAACGATAAGTATCAAACATACTCACAAGTGTCCAACCTACGAAAGAAAATCTAAGGATGGAAACAAGGAAGACACGAACCCTTAGATGCTACCATGGGCTAATATTATGCACTATTAAATTATTGCCCAAGCCATGGTTACTTGTAGAGGGAATAACTACACCATCTCGTAGATAGGCTTAGGCCTAAAATGTAAAGAACCCTTGGGACTTATGCCCAAGGAAGACTATTTGAGCTTAGGGCCCATCAAGTATAAAGATTGTTGGAGCAAGTTGCTAAAGAGGAAGGTGAGTTAAGGAAAAGAGAGCATGTGCAGAAGAATACAACTAAGATCTTTCCCTTTGGAAGAAGGGAGTTAGATTTTGTGAGGATAAAGAAGAGTCACCACTTGAAGAGATGGTGAATAGGAAAACTTTGTCTATTCAAAAATTGACATCGGAAGTATTAGTAAAGGTAGACCAAATGTAGGACTCCCCAGATGATAGATTTCAAACTATTTTGAAAATAGTAAAGGAGTCTAGGGAGTAAGGTAGTGATCAAGAAAAGAGAAAAAAAAAGAGAAGCCAAATGTGCACATAACAAAGGTAAGGGTAAAGTTGCCATCATCAAGGAGGTTGTGGATTCAGAAATAGATAATGATAGTGGATGTGAGATATGCCAATATGATCATCCTAAGGGATGTTTCCTTATAATCTCACATCTACAGGAGTCTAGGATGTATGCACTCAACCCACAATTAAATAGACGACAAACACCCCAAAGGTTATCTTATCCCCAAGGTAACCTAGGGCAGTTCCACCAACCCTTGATGTATTATCCAAGTGGAACTCCACCACAACCTAACGATCAGTATCAACAATGGCAGTACCCATAATCATGGGGAATTCCACCACCATGTCAATAGCACCCTTACCGTCAACCAGACCCATATAGATACTACATGCAGTAGCCAATCTCTCCATGTGACTCCACTGGTTATGTCGCTCCCCAACCTCACTACCAAACCCATGAGTACTATAGAACTCCCTCTTTTATGAGAGATGTTCCACAAATGTACTATCCTTCTTATCTGATTGCACCTCTTCCACCCTTAACTTCATTACCACCTACTCCAACTATGCAGGGTGAGCTCCTTGCCCAACCACAACAACGCAACACAATAAGGGCTGTTAACTTTCAATCTACTATTGGTTCAGACAAACATATAAATAAGAGACATTTCTTTAGGACCAATAGTCCAACCAAGTCCTTGTAGTCGCAAGCAGCTAACTCTCCAAAGGACTCACCATCATTCGAAACTTTGCAAGCAGTCAACACATGCCATTACTGATTGGATTAAGGCTGGCCATCTTCCTAGGAAATTCTCTAATCTTGGGAGTCCTCTTATATATCTACAAATCGCTAGGAATGAACCTTGTAAAGCTTGTTCTGATTTAGGTTCTAGTGTTAACTTAATCTCTCAAGAAATGTACAAAGCCTGGAACCTACCTTCACTAAAAAAGAGTAACATCCATTTAGAGCTAGCCAACCAGTCCATCACTATCCTATTAGGACTAGTGAAGGAAATTGTTACCACTATTTGTGGATGGTCGTATCCAGCTAACTTCCTAGTGATTCAAGTCAACAATAGTAAGGGGGACTTCCAAATCATAATGGAAAGAGCATGGCTAAGAAAAATTGACACATGCCTAGGAATACATGATCTTTCCATAGAAATATCTAAGGAAAATACATTTGGAAAGATTGAGAAGAAGAACATGCATTTCATATAGTGACATAGGGTGTAATTGCATGTAGAAATCCTAGTGTGTACAACATTTAACATTGCCTGCATGCAACCAGTGTACATAAGTAACTGATATACAAAGGTGCCTATATGTGGTAGCCACAAGACAGGAAGGCACCCAGTGGCTAATAGTTGACCAAGAGAGAAACTCAACTATATGCATGGAACCAACTAAGGATTTGACTTGCACTTACATTGATAGCATAGACACATTAGAGCAAGTCCACTACTAACTTCCAAGTCTTGACATTGAAAATATCAACTGGGGGAAGTTGGAAATCCTTGAAAGCTTTAAAAAAAAGCCCCTTGAGTTAAAACCATTGCCCACTAGTATGGAGTATACATTTCTCAAAAATGGAAATTTAGTAATTATTAGTCCTGAGCTCACTCCTCAACAAAAAGAGAGACTACTGAAAATGGTAAACAAATGGTCGAAAGCCTTTACTTGGTTATATCTTGAATTAATTGGAATAGACCATAGGATATGATAACATAACATTTACATTGACCCCTCCATGAAACCTTGATGACAACCACAGAGGTGATTGAACCAAAATTTGAAGCAAGTGGTTAAGGAAGAAATTGAACAACCTCTAAAAGTTGGGTTCATCTACCCCATTATTGATAGTGAATGGGTTAGTCCATTAGTCAGTGTGCCCAAAAAGGGAGGTATATGGAGGGTTTCTATAGACTTTTAGGCTACTGAATATGGCAACATTCAAAGACCACTTTCCACTGCCATTCGTCAACCAAGTTTTAGACACCATTGTAGGGCATCGCTACTATAGTTTTCTAGATGGGTATAGTGGATACAAACAAATTTAAATAGCACTAGAAGACCAAGCCAATACCATGTGCACAAGTCCTTGGGGGACATTTGCATACAAATAGATTCCCTTTGGTTGGTGCAATGCTCCTACAACATTTCAATGTTTGGTTTTAAGCATCCTTCAGTAGCAAATAGGAAATAGTGTAGAGGTCTTCATGGATGATTTCTCCACCTACAAAGTGAACTTTGATCAAGCCTTGGACTAATTAGAGAAAGTACTTAATTGATGTGTTGAAATCAATTTAAGGCTCAATTGGCAAAAAAGCTATTTAATGGTCCAAGAAGGCGTAGTATTAGGGCAAAAAATTTCACAAACAATGATAGAGGTAGACCTTAAAAATATCAAAGTCATCCAAGGAATCATGTGCCAACTTGAAATAGTAAAAGAATTGAAATCATTCTTTAGACACACTGGCATTTATAGAAGATTCATAAAGAAATTTTCTAAGGTTTCAAAACCATTAGTTAATATAACAAAAAAGGATGTACCTTTTGAATGGACCAAAGAATGTGAACTAGCTTTCCAAACCTTAAAGCAAAAGCTTGTAGAAACACCTATTCTACAAGCTCCTAACGAGTCCAGACCATTCCACATAATGACTGATGCATTCAACTATGCTTTAGGAGCCATACCTATATAGTTAGATGATAAAAAATGACCCTATTACATCCACTATGCAACTAGGAGTATTGTTGGTGCATAACTCAACTACACCATAATGGAGAAAGAGCTAATGGCTATGGTGTTTGCACTAGATAAATTTAGGCACTATGTATTGGGCTATAAGGTATTTGTACACAGACCATAGTGCAATTTGGTTCCTACTAAATAAACCAATGGTAAGCCCTTGCATCATATGATGTCTTGTAATCTTACAAGAGTTCGATCTTACAATGATTGATTGTAAAGGTACCGAGAACGTAGTTGCTGATCATTTATCTCGGTTAAGATGGGACAACAAAGGGGATGAATATCCACTTTCTGATCACTTTCCCAATTAATTTCTCTTTGTAGGTGTAGTAAATAATCAATTAACCATGGAGATAAATTGGTATAGTAGCATTCTTACCTATCTCCTTACACAAAAAACACCACAAAGGTTAGATGTTAAAAAGAAATCGCAGTTTCTATACCAAGCCAAGTATTTCATGGAAATCAATGGGTACCTTTATAAGGCATGTTCTGCTGGCTTAGTTCGATGGTGTGTTCCTAATGTAGATCAATTATGAGTTCTACAAGACCCTCATGAGGACCCTTGTGGGGGTCATTATGTCAGGAAACGAACAACCATTAAAATATTGCTTGCAAGATATTATTGGCCTACATTGTTCTAGGATGCTTATCTTTTTGTTTGATCTTGTGAGTGTTGCCAATGTGATAGGGGAATGACTACTAGAATGGAGGGTCCACAATAATGGATTCAACCTTTAGAACACTTCAACATATGGGGAATTGATTTTATAGGGATTATTACACCAATGCCGATGAAAAAGCCTACATTGTTATTACTGTTGACTATTTTACAAAGTGGGTAGAAGTAGCCACCATTATGGATTGTACATCATCCACCATTGCATGATTTGTTCAACAAAAAATCATTAATAGGTTTGGTGTATTTTTGTCAATGGTACACACTTTACAGGTGAGAGTTTTTAGAAGTTGATGCAATGCTTAGGAGTGGAACACAAACTGACTACATCATATCACTCTCAAGCGAATGGTCAAGCTGAAGTCACCAATAGGGAGATTAAGAAAATATTGACATGAACCATTAGCAAGTATAGGTGAGATTGGAGCACCAAACTAAACAATGCTCTTTGGGCATATTGCTCCACATGAAAACTCCCTATAGGCTACTCTCCCTATGAGTTAGTGTATGATAAACTTCCAATGCTTCCTATTCAAGTAGAACTCCATACACTATCTATGACATGTGATCTCAATCTAGCTCAAAAAGAACCATTAATGAACCTTAACCTGCTAAATGAGAACTAATTAGTCATCTTGTCATCTAACAAATTGCATAAGGCCTTCAACAAACAACGTCATGACCTAATGATTAGGAAAGTTAAATATCAACCAGGAGATAAGGTTCTCTACTAGAATCCCACACATGTGCCACAATGAACCAAATTTCAAACATTGTGGGAAGGACCTTATGTTATCCATGCAACTTTTCCTTCAGGGCCAATGATGATTGACAAGCCTAAGATCTTGGATAAAAAATTGTTGGTCAACATCCAACAAACAAAACAATTCAATGAGGCTAGAATAGCTAGTACCACTACTACCTCTATTGGTGGACAACCCTACTCCTTATTTTAGACTGCCTCTTTCCAATTCAGTCGTGGGGGAGAGGGCCACCAATGCTAACCATTCTAAGCCCTTAGCTATTTTTGTATTTTTGTTTTACACATACTTATTTTTTGTTTTACACCATCGTTCCTATTTTTACTATTTATTTGTTTGATCTACTTTTATTCATCATGCAATAAGTGCTCATGATGGTGGATTGAATATAATGATGTTAATTGCTAATGTTTGGTTTTTACCTTTGATTTTCAATGTTGATGCTAAGATATGGTTTCTTTTGATAAAATAAGAAATGAGTCCATGTGAGCCATTCATCCATTCAAGTCTATGGTCTTCCATTATTTGGAGGTGTACTATCCCTTATTTCTAAGAAAAATTATTAATAAATTGGTGACTTGGTATTCTTCAAACCAAGGAAAGACTCAATGGTTGAAAAGGGTATGACTTCAAGGGGATTTAATGCATTTGTGGTAGCTATTCTCTTGGGTACTTAGATGTTTTTCATAGCATCTTCTGCCATTCCATCATTGACCAATATCAAGAAGTTGATTGAATCAAAATAAGTCCTTACATGGTGTGGTTCTCACATCATAAAAAAAAACTTGTAAGAATTCAAAGCACACCCCTTAGACATAATAAGGAAATTTGAGATACAAGCACTAGTTATGACACTGGAAAGACATGTTACCCATGCTTGAAGGTTTCCTCTAACTAAGGCCCTTTCTCACTTTTTGCTTCTCTATCTTTCTCTCCTTCGAATGGTGGTGACTCTATGGAAACATTCTTACTACTTTAGGAGGATGGATTGGTCAAGTGTGTTGATGCGAGATCACTAGATGTGGTTGGTTTGAATCCAGATTTGGAATAAATTTTATTCAATCATCTTAACCATATAATACACAAGGGACTCTACACACCTTGGCTCTTGGGATTCCATTCCATTTCCCCCTCTCCTTCCATATTCTTCCCATACTTTCACCTCATTACTAGTTTTATGATTAGTCTATGTATTGATTGACGCATTGTTAGTCTTCGGTAAACTCTTGTGGGTAAGTTTAGAACCATTATTTCCACATGTCATTCCAATAGCCTATGGACTCTTTGGTTTGTAGGTCTGTCAGGGCATAAAAGGCATGAGCTTGCTTTGGGAAGGACCCACTAGCGTTCGTTTTTGGTGCACTTGTTAAGTTCTTTTTCTTAAACATTCCTTCCAATCAACCATTTTTCATTTCATCCCCATCCATGACATCCATTTTATTGGCTTCACCATTGTTATTTATCTCATCTTTCTTGTTCCTTCATTTTCCATCCTATCAATATCAGAGGTTTGCTCTTAGTCATGGGGGTCTTGTCATAAATTTCTCCATTCTACTACTTGTCTCACCCCTACACCTCTAACCTAGTATCTGCCATACCCACAACTCAGCCAATGTGCTTTATAATGAGGCAAGGTATCAATTGCAATATGGCTTATCTATCCTTGCTAATTTATGATTATGTTGTGTGTGCATATGGTGATTACACTAACAATGGACTGGGAAAGAGGGGAGCACTCAAGATGAACTAGAGTTTGAGCATTTATGCTAGGAGAAAGAGAGATCATGTGGCTCTAGATAAATAATGAAAAGCACCATCGCGACATCGGTAGCAATGTGCCTCATTTTCTCTTCTTTCTCTCCAGGCTATTGAATGAGAGTCTGGATGTCATTTATGTATAGTGTTCACCACCATGGGTATGAACACCAATGTTGTAATATGTTGTTGATCTGTTCACTGGGCACTTCAAATCTATCACCCCATGTCACCATCAGTTGTCGTTTAGTCAATAATCCCATGCCTTCCCAATATTTTGTAAGGAACTCGAGGATGGGTTTTCATTCAATCGTGGGGGTATGATGAACCACGATATTGGGTCTGCGATATTGGAGCTCACCAAGCGATGTTAGGCATTCGATGTTAGGACCAATCTCATCACCTATAAATAAGAGGCAAGTGTGCTTAGTTTGCATAGTTAGTGTTAGTCCCTTACCCAAACTCTTACCTTTTGTCTCTTAGAGTTAGAATTATTTCTAAATGCCCATAGTAGGATTCATAAAGTGAATGGATCTTTATTTGAGCACTGTGTACCTGAGCATACTCTGTGTACGATAATAAAGATGAACTTTGCGATAAACCTTGCAGCATTCAGAATAGCTTAATTAATGTTATTTACAATTCTTCAACCTTTTTCTTAGTTAATTAATGTTCTCTCTCTTACCTTGTTAACTCTCCTAAGTAAGCACACTCAGTATGACCACTTCAAGCATGTGGAACACTTGGTAACCTAGTAACGATTAGCATTTGGTAATCCTAGTAGTGTTACACTAGTTCAGGATGTGTATGGCAAGTGGGAATAGATGCTAGTGTTAGGACTAGTTAAAGCGTAGTTGATTAGTTAAATTAAATTAGTTAGTTAATTATTTCACTTCTCCCTTTGTAGCACCAAGACATAAAACATAAAAATATATAGAAAATCATGTACCTCAAGTTTACTTAACCATAAAATCGTGCTATACAAGTAAGCTTGGGAAGACAATGATTGACTAACCCATCCTTGTTCCATTGTGGCACATAAGCACTTAGTCCTTGGAATTTGATTGGATTGTGCATGTACGCTTGTATCCTTATGGTTGCGCGTAGGGATACCTCACCACTCATCAATACTCCTTATAGCACTTAGAATTGATTAATGTTTCTTTCATGTACTTTATTAGTAATGCAATTTATATTCTTGTCCTTATTTAATTAATGCTTCTAAGAATGAATGCATAAATATGACCGCTTAGAGCATACTATTTAATGCTTGGTAATCCCAATAGTGGCTATTTGGTATGCCCAACAATAAACATTTGGTAACCCAGTAGCATTGAAATGATTTTAAGATGTGTATGGAAATTGGGCCTAAATGCTTATGTTAGGTTAGGTAGCTTAAGAACCTTTAGATAGTTAAAGTAGTTAATTTACCAACAAGTTATCTTTACTCCAACACTGAGGATTAAAAATATAAAATATAAAATATAAATAAATATCAAATGCCTTAGCTCACATTTAGCTATACAAATGAGCCTACAGAAGTGAGAGCTAAGAAGACAATGATCATATTTCCCCAAGTCATCATATTTTACTATAAGCACACTTAGATGCTAAGTCCATGGAATTCGACTAGATCATTAGTGCATGCTTGTGATTTGTATGGTTGGACAAAGGGTCTTTTTGCTACTCATCACAAATTAATGTGCACAAAACCAAGGTTATGGCTTGTGGAGTTCCAAAATAGGAATTTTAATTTTCAAGATAGAAATGCAATAGTTGAAATGGTTCTAACATATAAATATATAATCCTTGAATGTTCTAATAATTACATATAGGATAAATGTATCTCTCAAAGAGTGGTAGGTGGGATGAAAGCTATGTTTGGACTTAGAAGCATATGCAAGAAAGAATATATTTTATCATGGAAAACACATAGGCAATTGTTTTACACTATTATCATTCCTAAAGCCCTTTATGGATCTGTAATTTGGGGTCCTAACATTGCAAGTAAATACTAGGAAAAACCTAGAAAATGTGTAGAAATGTTTTTTATTGGAAGGGTTTAAGGTAAAGCCACAAACACATTAAGATATCATGCTTTTGGAAGCTAATTTGATGCCCTTACAGGTTGAAGCTATTTGTCAATTTGTGGCTTATATACGTCACCTACTCTATAGAAATGACGATAGAGTTTTGTATGCATATCAAGACAAATGATGGTTTTAGCATGGAAAGATGTGGCATAGAAAATGGAATATTCTAGAAACTATTTTACATTGCAACCCTAAAGAATGTTGAAGAATTATTAGAAGAATTACTCTGCAAAAATTATGAAATGCTACTGAGGGAAAGAAAAAATTCTATTTGGATAATATTACAGGAAGTATCTCTACACAAGTCACTTAGGTGACACCTAATATTTGTTTCTAGTTGTGCATTCAAATTAGTAGAGCACTACTAGGATCTCACTATTTTAGAATTGAGATACGTAGATAATACAACATTCTCCAAGAAGAAAAAATTTGAAGATTTTGTGATAGCAACACCATTGAAGATAAAAATCATATTTTTTTCCAATCTTAGTATATGGAAGAAATTCAAAGAAAATGGCATATCATAGTTGATAACCTTGTTGAGTTATTTAAGATACAGTCAAGAAGACTTAGCAACTTTCAAAGCTCATGCTTTGCATATTTCATCTGTCCAATAGATCCTCTTGGGTCTCCATGATGAAATAAATTCAGTTTCAGTTTCAGTTTCAAAACATTGTTATTGAATTTAGAGATTATTGGCATTCTGAAAATAATTCATAAATAAATAAAGTGAACAAATCATTGTGTTAACTGTAAACTGCACAAGGCTTAATAATTTCTAGCATCTGCAAGTTTATCTAGTGTGTCGTCCAATCACTCACCATGGTTTAGAACATTGCATGAGAAGGGCACACTTAATGCTTTCTATGCAGTTTTCTTAGTACAGGAACATAGAACTCATGCTTATGGCGGAAGAACTGACCTTATAATTCATTATAATCATGTTGTCTTTCTCTCATCAATATGAGCAGAACGCGTCAGTAATCAAACATTTTAACAAATTTCTGCTCATTCTGAAATCACTCAAAGCAGTCATCCAAGAGCATCCTCTAAATCACGCAGAACATATGTGCACTTTCAAAAATATATTCAAAGGCATACTCCAGTTCAAACCCTAGCGTAAAGTTTCAGCCACTACTCTAACCGATGGCAATGTTAATGACAAATTTTTAAATAAGTCTTTGCATAAGCTATGCATTTCAACAAATATCTTGCCACCAGTATGAAAGAAGGAAGGCCAAACAAAACTCCAAAATTTCAACACAATCGTCGATTCACAAAATTAAACGAATTAACGGATTTTGCCAAATCATTTCTGTAACCATCAATTGTTAATACCAACATCCAATTTCATTCCAGAGATGTCAAATCCAGAGTGCAATTACCGAATCAAGCGCTGCCCTTATGGTTTAAAGTTTGATGGTTAAAAGAACCATTGACAGCGATGATACCATTTCCCCAAACCAAAATTGCTTTTTGGCTGGAGCCATCATCCAAATATTATAAAATGAACGAATCTAAAATTGAAGAAAAACACAGCGGAAATGGACAACATGCAGGAAGAATAAAAAACTTAACAATAACGGAAATCTCTCTCCATGAAACAGTGAGTGACATCACAGGTCCCCATTTTTGGCTTGCTTGACAGAGGAGACGTTGTCATCATAATCATCGGTGAAATATCTCTTCCAGAACCAGTGTTGAAGAAATGGACACATCGCCTCTTTAAAAGCCAAGTTAGTGTCATTTGCAAAGGCCACATACTTAGGACCATAACGACCAATATTTACGAGAGTAGCCTTGTATAGCCTGATGGAAAGCCATAACAATCGAGTTTGACCTTCATTATGTTTCTCAATTTTCAACAAAAGGTCAAGCTATAGTCATGCCACTTACAGTTTCGCTTGTTGATGACCAAGCAACTATAGATCCTAAGTTTCCCAATGAACACATCAACACTGTTAGCCAAGCACCAAAAGATTATGAGGTAGCCATGCACTTTGATGGAGCTTCAATTGCCCATGGGGCTAGTGCTGTTGCCATCATAACATTCTCATTTGGGTAAATCCGATCCTTCACCTATTGTTTTTAGTTTTCATGCATCAACAACATAGCAGAGTATGAAGGTCTAATCAAATGAATGATGGTAGCACGTGACCCAAGAATTAAGTGTTTGATAATCAAGGATGATTCATAACTTGTGGTCAACTAGGTAACCGAGGTTTATGCATGCAAAGCCAAACATTTACAACCTTATAATGACTTAGGAAAGCAACTATTAAAGCATTTTATAGACATTGATATCCAACATATACCCCACAATGAGAATGTCATAGTTGATGCTATCAAGACACTAGCCCTTAGTGTTACACCATATGTGTTTAGCAAGTTACCTACCTGAACTATGGATTGTGCTATCCCCATCACGTAGGGCGTTGAGGATACCTTTGTGGCCGTAGTTCATACTGCTCCTATAAAGGAGTGGTATGATGATATCAAGTTTTACCTTACACATGATGAATCTTCACAAGGCCTGACTACTACTCAAAAGGATGCTATAAGTAAATGATCAAAACAATATGTCATTGGAGGGAATAACACACTATGTTGACAATCCTATGATGGCATATTGTTGAAGTGCTTGGGTAGAGTCAAAGCCAAAATAGTCCTAGAGCAAGTTCATGAGGGTGTTTGTGGTGGACATATAGGACCTAGAGCCATGGCCACTAAGATTATATGGTTAGATTATTACTGGCATTATATGGAAAATGATTGCCTGTAGAAGGTCAAAACTTGTGACACATGCCAATGACATAGCAACTTCATACACGTACCACCAACTAGTTACATACTACTCAGATTACATAGCCATTCCAATGATGGGGATTAGATGTCATTGGATCTATAACGCCTAAGTCTTCCACAAGGCATAGCTTCATCATTACCACAAACAAATAGGTTACTAAGTGGGTTGAAGCTAAGGAAGACTACATTTGAATAAGTTTGTAAGTTTATCTTGGAAAACACAGTAGCTCATTTTCATATGCCTATGACCATAGTCACAGACAATGGACCATAGTTTAGTAGCCAAAAAACAGAGAATTTTAGTCATGACCTAGGCATTAAGCACTCTTTTTATTAGCTTATTACCCTTAGGCCAACGAACAAGTTGAAGTAAGTAACAAAGCCATCATCAACTTGCTTAAGAAGATGTTCACCAATAGTAGGTGCAAATGGCATGAATGGCTTATCCATGCACTTTGGGCCTACAAAACAACATACCACACCACAAAAAGCATGACCCCTTATAGCCTTGTTTATGATTCTAAAACTATTTTACCTCTTGAATTATAGCCACTATCAATCCAAGTAGCTTTATCTAACTTCATTAACAATGAGTAGAGTAAGGAGTTATGAACCATGGACCTAGACTCAGTCAAGGGGTAGCATGTATGAACACTTGCTCAAATTGAGCACTCCTAAGAGAGGAAGAAATGGAAACACCATCACAACCTAGGAAAGTGCAATATTAAGGATGAAAACCTAGTCCTTAAGGTCATTTGCTAGCATGAGGACAAATTTTTAGCAAACTAGAAAGGACCCTTTTTAATTACCAAGGCCTATGGCAATGGAACCTACTAGATAGTAGACATGGATGGGAACAAGCTGGACAATCTAGTCAGTCATTCCCATCTCAAACCATGCTACATGTAGCCTATAGTAGCCACAACTTTCAAATTTTTTTGTCACATAGCCCTTTCCAGCTGAGACGATTCTCAGGTTTCCATACCCATATGGGAGGCACCCTAGGCGATAGTCTCCTAAAACGAGTTTTCATAGGTGTTCGCATGTCCAAAATTTATGCATCAACAGTGCAGGCCTATAAATACACATGTAGGCGCATGGAAGAAATTAGTAGTTCAGTTAGGAAATTAGTTTTCATTTTTATTTCTTGTCAACCCTTTCTCGAAGTGCATGCCCACAGTGTGATGATTGTAATTATACGACACCTTTATTCAAGTGTGATGTACTTGGACACACACATGACTGGAAATAAAGATCAAGATTACTTCATCATTACAACATTCACTTAGTTTAATTATTTAATTATTATTTATCACTTTCTTAATTAATACTCCTTACCCTCAACTCCTATTAAACAAGGAATGAGTACGACTTAATCACAAGCATTTAAGTGTGACTACCTAGTATCCTAGTAGCATACCTAGGATATGTGCTTGGTAATCCCAATAGTAGTCATACATATGGTCCAAGATGTGTATGAATGATTAAGGAATAGATGCTTACCACATGTAGGCTAGGTTAGATTCTCTCACCCCATGTCCTATTAGCTTAACTCTCTCTCCCTTTTCCTCCTAAGTTAATTAAAGTTATTTTCCATTGCCTCTAGGAGTAGCACTAGGTTAGAACCCACATCATACACCTCACCCTAGACTAAACCATACATGAAAAATCATATACTAGTCTAGGTGGGAAGACAACGAACTACAATCAATGAGTAACCATCTAGATACCACAACTAGCCCGTTTACGGAGTTCGACCAGATTGTGCATAAAGTGCTTGTATTCATATGCTTGAGTGTAGGGGTACCTCGCCACTCACCACTAGAATTATTTCCAATGATGGTTCTAGTTATTTAGATTAGTTACATCATCCAAGATCATTGTAACAAAGCAGTTATGATATATCTCTTAGAAAAGAACTTAATTTCAATTAAGTCACATACAAACTCACAACAATATCTCTCTCACAAGACTATGATAATGCAACAAGAAGCAAGGCAATTCATTGGAGAACCAATGAATTATATGATGATGAAGATGAATTTTGGAGTACTCAATTTGATGTACGGGTCTCCTATGTACATAAACAAAGACAACATCATCCCAACTCACAAGTTCATAACCCACCTAGTGACGATGAACACCTACTAGCCACTAAGAGCTGAATGCATATAGAAGAGGCTATTCGAATATCCTATAGGCATCATAAGGAAAGCTGTCTACCCAGGCTTGATTTAAAACAATTTCCTAAATTTTTAGGAGGCTATGATTTAGATCAACAACATTATTTACAAACCTTCCATGATTCTTGTGTATGAAACAATATTGATAATGGATGGCAAAAACTTAAGCTCTTTCCTATGACACTCATTGGCCAAGAAAAAGTATGGTACAAGTCCTTAAGACCAAAATTAATTCGATGTTGGCCAACAATGGTAGAAATTTTCAATGAAAGATATCAAACCTATGCAAGAGTGTCAGCCTTGAGGAAACAAATCCAAGAGTGGAAGCAAGAAAAACATGAACCCTTGGACATGGCCTTAGAAAGATATTATGGATTGTTAAACAACTGCCCAGGCCATGGGTTCTCCAAGGAAAGGCTAATGTACCATATCATAGATGGGCTCCGTAATGAAATAATGGAAACCCTAGGGATCTATGCCCTAGGTCAACTATATGAACTATGAACCCATCAATTCCAAGAGCTTATTAAGCAACTAGCAAAAGAAGAAGGAGAAAAGGCCAAATGGGAGAACATTGAAAAATCTCAACAGGCCCAAAACCATAAATCAATAAGGACCCATGATAATAAAAAGGAGAAATCAACTCACTACAAGGAAGTGGAACCATCTTTTCCAGTACTACAATCACTGGATGAAATTGAGGCAAATATCAATACGATGATGGAGTGGATACATGAAAAATTTAGAGAATATGCCAACATTGTTAGAGATAGAACCATGATGAACCAAGAAGCAAGAAAAAAAACCTTTAGACAATTGAAAAGAAGGGTAGAAGAGAATAATAACTTAACTACCAATCATACATATTAATGTAACATTTTCCTGTATGATCACCTCAAAGGTTAATGCTCAATCTTGTTACATTTACATGAGCATTGGGGAAGAATGTTACATCCAGTGTTCATACAAAAATACTTTGTTTGATCACAGTGGCAACAACCCCAGTCGTGGGTGAGTCCACCCCCAAATTGGTCATACCCTTCATATCATTCGAACCCAAGTGCATATTAAGTCCAACATCTAGCTTCCCCAACTGGGTCAACATCCTCTATCTCACCACATTATTATCATTATCCTAAGTACTATCAACCCATATCCTCTCCAATAGGACCACCACCTCATGTAAATTACACTTTTTCTCAAACTCAATATTCTCATCTTTCACCTCCTTCTACATTGCCACCAGTTATGTTGGAAAGATTTGCACCACAGCATAGACCCATGAACATTACTTGTGCTACTACTATTCATTGCAGTGAGAATACTCCACAACATTAGAAGCATCCTTTCTTTAGACATGACCATAGAAAGGGACTATATAGTTCTAATACCACTACATCCTCCAACCTAGCACAAGTCCAACACTATGATGCATCTTTCTCCTCAGACCCAATGCCTTATGTTACTTTATCAGGGTCACCAATTAACACTCCAACAACCATGTGTTCTAATGAATATAGCCATGTAGGGAGACATATCGATCCTTGTATACCAACTTATGGTCACGAGTGTCGTAGTGGAACAACCCCTTACCATATGACTACATCTTATAATTTTCCCCACTATGCCAACCTTAATCAAGTTTGTGAACCCCAAGTTGGGTACGTTTAGACCACCACATCAAAAGAAACCCAGTGGTTCAGATATGATTGAGTCCCAATATTTCCAACATGCAAGGACCCCAACTTTCCATTTCTTAATCCCAGCCATGCTCAATTGTTTAGTTATGGGGGGTATCCTTCATTCTAATAAGCAAGATTAATAAATATTTTTTCTTTTCTTTAATTTTACAATTTTTTGTTTTCTAGTTTTTCATTTTTCAATTTATTGTTTTATGTTGTTGTCTTTTTATCTTTTTATGAGTGATCTCATCTATAAATAAAGAACTCATGTGACTCGTTGGTTGAGGTGTTGTTCTATGCTATCAAGTCTTGAGTAACTAATTGTTTGGATAGTGAGCCCATCACATCCACCCATCCATTCTATTAATAAGAGGTTCTACTCTAGGTACAATGATATTCTTAACATCATTAAAACTTAAAGTAATTTTGTGCTCATTATGCCCAGAGTGAAGAATGATGTACTAAGAAGGAATGGCCAAGGTGTGACATCAAGGGGACTTATGGATGCTTTTTTGTGACATTTATAGGTACTATCATGCAGCTTGATTGTACTAAAATCCTTGAAGATTTAACAAAAAATGGAAGTAAGAGTAATAAAGGCACTTAATAAAGAAACTCCATGCTATTCTAGGGGGTCCCACTGGAAAGACATGCACCCATGCCTGAAGGTAGGTGGCTTCTATGGATTACGCATCAAGAAGAAAAAAAGAAAGTGTGTGCCAAAGTGGCCAAAAAGAAAAAAAAAGAGGAAACAAAAAGATCAAGACAAATGTGCTACAAAGATCCTAATCACTCCTCCCTTGAAAAAAATTCCAAGTGATTGTATGCCTTGCTGTCATGATGCTCATATGGTTATCCATCATTGTATGAAACAATGCGATGTCACTAATTGAAGGAATGGACTTGGTCTTGATTTTGGAGCAATAGGCTAATGACACATTAATCATGTCCTACACTCAGGATTCATTATGCCCTAGGTTAGTTACCTCATGTCCAAATCTCTGCAATCCCTTCTACAATTCACCTCATCTTGTTGTTCATGTATTTGTGACTCATGACTTGGGTAGCATGGAATTCATATCTCATTATGGTAGTATCTACATGTGTGTGTTTTGTGGGATTGGTATGGATTACATGTCATCCTTTTCATACCTAGGAACATCTTCAGGGTGTTTACAAAAGGGAATTATATGTAGGAACCTACTTTGGGAAGGACCCACTTCCGTAACCCTTGTAATTTACAATCATTGCACATCATTTTATACCCTCCAAGTCCTACATTACCAACATTGTTCTTTCCCTTATCATCTTTCCAATTCAATCATTTCTATGTACCAAAACATGTCCTTTTTCCTCATCTGACTTATGAATTTCATTGTTAAATCCTACGCCATTTTACTTTTTATGCCTTCCGGTCTATTTAACAATATTATGGACTCTTCACATTGACCTCAAATCCTTTATTTTTGGCCTTGGAATTTCAAAAATTTATCAATTTTTCTAAGTACCCTCTTTTAAATAGGTTGCAATATTGAGTACCCAATATTAGGTCTGCCATGATATCAGGGTTGTGGTATTGTGTACATGATATCATGTCCCCAAAAAGTATATATATGGATCATCCCATGCATGTCAACATCATTCTCAACTATTCACATGGCAGAATTTTTTCAAATTTTCTTCCACAAGTTGCAACCTATGCACCTCTTGGTCAATAGCCATAACTCGATCACTAGCACTTCAATTCCCATTTCACTTGAACCTACTTGAACCTAGAGTGTTTAGCTTAGTCATGGGGGAAGGGTACATTGCAAATCATGCATAAAATTTTTGAAATTCATCATCACCCAAAGGATACTATAAAGGTTAATTAATTATAAAAATGATAAACATATTACCAAAAACAATCTTATCTCCTCACCTACACCAAGAAATTAAATTTTGAAGCCACCTAATCAAAGAGGGCCCAATATTAAAACTTTTAGGGAACATTTTCACAAAATCTCTTAACTCTGAATCACACAAAATAGGAAACAAGTTCATTATGGCAAGAAGTAAGGTATAACTCAATTTTTGTAAGCAACCTTACTATTGATCGGTCCCAGGTGATTGCAGATGGCCCCTAAATGTTGACAATAGGAAGAACCTTCTCAAGGTATGTACAAGTGACTAAGGAGAGGTAGAGGCCAGGCATCTCTTGAGAAAAATGTAGAGAAAGAGGCATAATCATTTAGCATCCATTAAGAGTCTCCTACTATTGTGTAATTGACACAAGAAGAAGCAGGAGCTGCTAAAGTGCTTGAATAGGGACAACATCTCATGTTGTCCCTAGAGTGTGTTCAGGTCACCCATGAAAGGTACACATCAATAGATGTGATCATGGAATCGAAATTTGGACCTTTCACAGAGTTCACTCCTGAGGTCGTTAGGGACCAACTCAAAGGGTCCCCATTATGGCCCATCCTATTTGAAAGTGGTACCTAGTACTTAGGAGAAACATACCAATTTTGGCATAATAAAGAAGAAGGAACCACAATTTACATTGGTGGTGTGTCTATAGATTTTTCCACCAAGGCCATTTTGGAAATATTAAACCTTTCAAATACAAAGCCAAAGGTTTCTCATCTACCCACTTGCTCTGATGTTGATGTGTGGAGAATTTGGTTGAAAATGACATATGGCAAGGAGGACAAGACATATGGAGAGTTGATGTTGGAAGAAAGAATATACTTCAAGATTGGTACTTATCACATCTTCCCCACAAGACGATTGAATCAAATCTCAATGTATGCGGCAAGAGGAAGTGTGATATTCATGGGCAAGGTTAATGCTAACCTTCCCTATCTATATTTCATGGAGATCTTGAGGCAGTTTGAAGAATGCAAGATAGGGAAGTTCATGTTGCCCTTCCCTTGTCTCATCAGAAAGTTGTGCAAGCATGCTAGAATTCTAGGATACACCAATGACATCCCCAGAAGAGCCCAAAATGCTTCGTTCCCTGAATTGCTAAAGCCACCAACCCCAAGGAAAAGCGCTAATAAGACACTGGAGCCAGAGCAAGAACAGATGGTGGGGCCCACTACAACTCAAAATACAAGGCCTAGCCAACTCCCAAGCACAAGGCCCAGTCAACAATAAGAAGTAGGGCGCAACACGAGCAAGCAAGACCAACTATCACCACCACCATAGGATTATTAACCATTGATGAGCCATCTCAAGGCCATTGCTAGGATGGTCAGTTGGGGGAGTTGTGATGATGCCAATCTCTTCTATGTCATCGACAATGCTGTATGGTCCACAGTTTCTATAGATCGTGCATGGGGTGAAGTGTCCATTTAGATAGGAGGAGGGGAGACTCATTGATCATAATAGATTTTAGGGAATGTTGCATCTTTCTAGGTGCAATTGAAAATAGGTGAACGGGCCATAGTGGTTGTTATGTAGCACCAACATGTAGTGGGAGCCATAGAAGTGGTCACAGACCACATCAAAGAATCCTTCAATGTTCCTATTGTGCCACTGGTAGATTTTATAGCAGCATGTAATGATGGAAAATATCGATCACTGGAAATACCAAGCGAAAGTCCATGTACATAGTTCCAACCCCGGATCCGTGCGAGGGCCATGCTGGAGAAGACGAATCCGAGGTGCCCTAAACAGTCTTGTTGATCAGACAAGGACTTACTTAAGCAGTAAAATTTTTGTAATAGTTGGATGGAAAAATGATAATTTTTATGAGAAGATATGATATCGTTAACCTTGAAGGTAATTGAAAATGATGTAATCAATTTAAAGTGATTGCAAAATACATATAGATAGGACATAGGAGATCAGATTTAGAGATCGTGCAATCCCAAGATCTAGGATTTAACTTATGAACAAAATATTTTGGATACAATGATTATAGGTAGGTTTCAGTTTAGACGAAGCACGTGCCAACCGCAAGAAAGCTATTTAAAGATAAAACAAGCAAAGATCGATCTACCTTGTTCTAGCCAATCTGGGTGCAAAGAAGTCAAACCCGAAGCAGAGTATTTGTTAATCGGCTATTTCTGATCAAGGATTCTTGCCAATCACCTCCAATGTTCTTATGATTGCTGATCCTCTTTTGCTCTCTTGTCAATCTTTGCCAAAAGTTGTTAAGGATTGCCAATGAAAGAAAATTACTCACGGAGAAAATTTCCAGTCTAAGGAAAAATTTTTCCCACCCTTTGATCTTTGTCAACTGGAATATTTATAAGGTTAGGGTCAGGATAAAAAACACGGTCTAGATGACGCGTGTCCTGAACCTATAAGACACTGTTGACTTGATGTGTTTGTGTTTGAAGCTTGCGGCACCACGCTGTATTATGCTCTGAACCGTAATGCATCGTAAACCACTCTTGTTAGAGCTTTGACGACAAACTGTTCTTTGATTACGCTGTGTCATGCTAGATTACACTGCATAGTGTAATTTAGCGTAAAATAGCAAATCTGCAAAAAATTGAAGTGTTGTCACTGCGCTTCCTTTGTTTCTGTTCAGTCATTCTAGGGTTTATTATGCTACACTGCATAATGTAGCGTAATATGCCCCTTAACTAAAAAGGAAAACTTGCTGAAATGTGCGGCATCTTGCAGATCGTTGCTTAAGCCTTGAGATTTTGTTGGGTCATTGAAGTCTCGAATTTTTGCCATCTCTATTGTTGCGATGGACTACCTTCTGGCATTTTGCTGCATTATGCGACGTTACGCTATGTTGCATAATGCGACGTAATATGCCAAAAGTTAAGATTTTCGTAACATAGCAAACTTGCAAAGTTGAAAGCTTGCCATCGTGCACCCCTTGTCTCGTTCTGTCCTTTAGAGTTTATTACGTTGTGCTGTGTAGCATGACAAACTAGACCTTTAGCTGAAAAGAGAAATTGCTGGGCCGCGTATTGTTGCAAATCCTTGCCTGAGTCACAAGATTTTGCTAAACCATTGAGGCCTCGAAATTTTCACGGTGTTTCAAACGACATGATTCTCAAACTCTGGCCAGCCCCTCAATGACTCCTGTAGACCTTAAGGATGTTCTTGATTGGTTGCTGCAAATAGGATAAGTAGTGATGTCCTTATTTGAAATTCCAAAAGATGTCACAACAATGCAATCAAACCTCACCTCCACCAAAGGAAAGATGGTCATGGCAAAGATCAGGGCCAAGCATGCAGAAGTAGAGTTGGCAAGACTCTATGAGAGGCTCATTACCCTGCAAGCTACATAGTGGGACCCATCTCAATTCATTCCCGCAGACTAGTTGGACACTTTTAGCATAGAGTAGCTTAATAAACTATTGACAGATAATAAAAGAGTGGTAGAGGAGAAGGAGAAGGCTGATTGGGATGCTTCAAAGCCACAAGTGCTAACATATGCGCATGCCAAGACACTTAAGGCCTTACAAGAAGAGAATAAATAGCTTGCCGCAGACAATATTTAGTTGAGCTACACTAGCAGAGTAAGCATAGCAGGAAGCGCAATTCTTCAACATTCATCAATAAACACCTAGTATCAAACACTCTATCCAAGCAAAGGTTGAATCACAACAAGTGCTAAAACAAGAAAAATTCCTTACACTATTTCCTAAATGCCTCCAAGTCATCTAGGAAAAGTCTATTATGTCCATAGTCATTATGGAACTTAATTTTGGTCTTTTCATGGAGTTTGCACCAAAGGCCATTAGAAAAAAACTCCAATCATCTCCCTTGTGGCCCACCTTGACAACAAGTGAAGACAGGTACTTAGGATAAACCCTTCAATTTTGGCAAAATAAACAAGTTGATGCTATAGTGAAGATAGAAGGAATTTCTATGTCATACTCAATGGAGGCAATAGCCAAAGCCCTCAATTTACAAAATGAAGAGGCTAATGTCACACATATATCAACAAGGTTTGACACTGATATGAACAAATTATGGCTACACAATGCCTATGGCAAGGAAGATAAGGAATATCGTGAGCTGACTTCAAGAGAGAAAATATATTTCAAGATTGGTGCCTACCACTTGTTTCCAACTAAAAGACTCAATAGAATATCTACTTATTTAGCCAAAGGAAGCATCATCCTAATGGGGAAATTCAATGTAAATATTATCTATTTGTACTTCCTCAAAATCCAACAGTGATTTGAAGAGAAGAAGGCAAGAAAGCCTACACTACCATTTCCTTCCTAATTAGGAAGTTGTGTAAGCAGGTGGGTATTTTGGGTTACAACAATGATGGTTTTAAAAAGGCTCAAAATGCTTCATATGTTGACATGTCAAAACCCATGTCGCTAAAGAAATATCAATTGGAGAAATAGGTGGGCACTACAAAAGAAACAAGCTCAACTCTTGCTAAAACCATCCAAACTACTATTTAGTAGCAACAACAATAGCAAGAACAACAATAAGTTCCTCCACCACTGCCACAAAGCTACATGCCCTCAATGAGTTATTTATAGTAAATTACAAATACAATCAATTGGGAAACATGAGATGGGATCAATCTCTATAAAGTAATAGAAGATGTAGTTAGGCCAACCATCTCAATGAACCCTACCAGTGGGCATATATCATTGCAATCAAGAGGAGGGGATGCTTGGTCATAACATATTTTTGGAAATGTTTCATTATTTTAAGTGATGCTAGAGACTATAGAAGGAGCCACACTAGTGGTTATGTAGCATCAAGATGCAGCAAGAACCACAAAAGTGAGCACTAATCACATTAAGGTGTCTTTTAATGTTCCTATTGTGTTGGTTGATCTTTTAAGAGCAAGAGATGCTCAAATGCTTCTTGGTTCCTCAATGATTCCTGCTAAACATGAAGATTGAAAGGATTAAGAACATTGAGATATAGAAATTTGAGAAATGAGAAAGAATCAAAATAACCTATCATCAAACTCGATCATAGAACATAAAGAATGCATAAAATTGAGGAGTTGGTTCACACCCCCAACCAAATTGAGGTAAGTGGTAAGGCACAACATTTCTATTCATATTAGTTCATATTTATACATTAAGTGATGTAACAATATCCCCACATTAGATTTTAACTAATCCTTTGATTTTAGGGATTCTTCTTCATCACCTTTTATACACTTCCTAATATTTATGGAATTTCTCTCCTACATACCTTGAATGGATACATGCTAATATTATCATCCTCTTACTTTTTCATATGCCATATATTTATTGTTGGCATTATCCTAGCAAAGATTTACTTAACAGACTACTGCATACAGGGCAAGTTATGCAATATCTCTTTGATATCCTAACTGATATCACTACAATTTAGTCTAATCTCATAGCCACTAAAGTAAAGTTGGTCATGGCATAGACTAGGGAAAAGCATGTTGAGAACAAAGTTCATAGATTTCAAGAAGAGCTCACAACCTTCAGGACATAAAAGAGACATCCAACATAATTCAATCCATGTAACTGAATCCATCAATTATGGACTAAGCATAAGAATCATCACATTTACCATAATCTGCAAATGAAATGAGAGAAGGAGAAAGTCATATGGGATGCCTCAATGACTAGAGCACAAACCTACGCACATGCCAAGGCACTCACTATCCTACAAGAAGAAATTAAATAGCTAGCTACAAATAATGCTTAGTTGACCAATGTGGACACACAAAAGAGCATCCTTGATGAGAGCATTTAGTAACTCTGAGAGTAACTAATTCGAGTAAACCAATAGAACTTTATAACTTATCATGAACCATAACTTTGAACTTTTAATTCAAGAGTTTTTCTATTAGCAAAGCAAAAATAGATTAATTTAGAGTTAAATTACAAAATAAATTCATTAATTTCAAAGTGCATTTGTGTTTTAAAATTACTTGCACGGTTGCTTTCTAGATTTTTTTAATATTTTAAAAATAAGATCCCTCATGGTCGTTTGCATGCGGATAACCCCCTCTGCTTCCTGTTACACTAATGTCAAGGTTTATGTTTTATTTATTTTTTTAGAAAACTTAACCTTATTGTTTTTGGGTTGCTATAAAAGAACGTCGGTGAACCTCTCTTGGATTACGTATTTCTAGCAAACCCGATACTAAAATCCAAAACGACATATCCCTCAAATTCCTTAATTCAGGGTCTGTTATATACACAACTCGACGCAGCCATGGTCACAATCCACTGAAGTACATAGATACTCGCTTATGCCTGCTGAAAAGAGGGCAGATGCAGAAACCAGAAAAGCTATTAAAGCTAAACGTGGTGAAGGCAACGTTTTTAGGTACCCACAAGATACCGAAACTATGCTTTACCAAGCCTGAATACTTTGTGAAAGTTTACATCGACAGAAATCACAGAGCTGCACCCAAGTCTGCAAAATACAAGGAGCTGGATGACAGTCCAGCTTGGTTTGAAACCATTTCACTCAGAGATGTTGACAAGGATCTTGACAAAAGTTATGGAGAAGAACCAGTTTTATATTTTGATGTATATGTCAAAAGCTTCCTGGGATGCAAAGAATTAGAAGGCGCTGCTACTTTCACCATTGTTAATGTGCTTGTGAATCCAGATTCCACCAATGATGGATTATGACACTGGTGAATATTGGAGTTATATTACGAAAGATGCTAGTAGGATTGGTGAACTGTATTTCTCCCTGCCCGATGATTCTTTGATTCTCTTGAGAGAGTTTTTTATATGGAGAAATATAAGGTC
>MNCI01012079.1:548735-570963 GCA_015680685.1 Gnetum montanum
TAGAAAATAAGAGAATAACTTCAACACAAACAACATAATTATCCTCGAAAAATTCTAGAAATTAATTCAACTACTAGTAAGAAGTTCCAAGGCTTTTTAATTCAAAATTTATAACAAACTTAGATCAAGCTTACACAAGAGAAAGAGACTACAACTTGAATTTTGCTTCACACACCCTTTGATTTTGTGATGTTGTGATACCTTAGATCACCCAAGCATCCACTTATATAGTGGGTATATTGTCATGCTTTAGGTAAAAGCCAAATTATGGAGTTATAATCTATACTTACTCATGACCAAATTGGGTTCTAATGATTACATATCCTTTTTTCATATTACATACTTTGGGTTTGTTATTTTCAACTAACATATCAAGAATAATTTACCAACTTGATAACTATTACAAAATGGACATGTCTTATCATTAAAATAATCAACATACCTCACAAATTAAATATGCTTATGAAACTCATTAACTTTGATAAAAAGACTATTATTAAAATGTGAATACAATCATTCATCCTTAGTTGAATAAAATAGATTTTCCATGCACTCAAAGATAGTGAGTCCAAAGCAAGCTACCATTATCCCATGTTTTTTTTTGTTTTTTTTGTTTTTTTGTCCTACTTTTAGTAGCTTTTCGGAACTATGATGTAGCAACCTTCTTTTATAGTTTATTGTCTCATCTTTGCACATGCCCAAAGCATCTATGTTGCCATTCTTGAAACTTATTTAAAATAGAAACCATTCTAAGTCTCCCTTTAATATCTATGTTTTTTAGTTCATCTATTTTTGTAACATATAATATTCATCTAAGCATTTACATTTCTAATTTATTATTTATGTTTTTATTAGACAACCCAACATTTAGCATCATTTGAGCTAGAAGGCTTGATTCCTATCCTGTAAAATTTTCCCTTTAGTTTATTGGTATTCTTTTGTCACATAGAACATCACTAGCCTTTTTCTATTTTGGTAATCCTATCTCAATTATATTTCTTATATTTGTATAAATTTCACTATTTGATTGGAGCATGGATCCTAGGTAGCAAAACTATTTGCAAGAAGGGAATTTTTGGCCTTGAATTGTCACTTCTATTTCAATGCTATTTATGCTATTATTAAAATTATAGTAATCTCTTACATGTGTGGTAAATGTTCTATTGGTGAAATTGGTTCAATGTTTTCTATTAGACTAGAAGAGCACTTAAAAGATATATAATATATCAAATCTTCTAAATTACCACTTGTAAAACACATAAAAAATGGTAACTTTTGAAAAAATCATAGGTAGTTAATAGATAATAGTTGAGTTCTTTGTATAATGGAAATCTTCATAGAAAGAAAAATTATAGCTCTTGGAATACAAATTCAATCCACTTAATTCATGCTACAGGTATTGAATGACAAATTCTAACTTCTACATAAACAAATTAATAAAGTTTGGCTATACTATTGACTAAATAGTGTCATAAATGTTGTGGGTACATACATTTATATAGGCATTTTTTGAGCTTTTTTCAACATTCATGCATTAATGAATCAAGCCATATGTCAATGTTAATCCATCAGTATGACTAATTAAATCAACATTCATCAAAAGGATGTAAGGAAAAAGAGAAAACTCTTTCTAAAGACAAAAGAACACATCAATAAGAAATATTGAACAAATAGTAAACAAAGGTAAAAGCTTCCCATCCTTGAGCCTTGAAAAAAAAAAGTTAAAACTATAGAAAATAAATTAATTATTTAACATTCATTATGAGCTCTTTTGGTTGAAGCTCAAGCCAAAAAACAAAATTTTTGAGAAATTGATATCTAACACTTAAAGATGTCAGTTATTGATAAATCAATTTTTGGTCAACTAGGATACCATAACTTCAATATTGTAGCTCCAATATTGTAGTACTAGCTATGTCATCATATATGCAATATCATTGGATGTATGCCAACCTATAAATACGACACTTAGGTGCACAAATTTGTAATAGATTTGATCCATAGTAACAGAACTCTTTCAGTTTGGTTTTGTAAATTTATTCTTTAGCACTTAGAATGTATGCCCACAGTGTGGTGTTAAGTGATTTTATGGTGTCTTTACTTGAGTGAATTGTACTTGGACATAGTTCATGACCAGCAATAAAGATCAAGATTTCTTATCATCATTGCAACATCTACTTAGTTTTTTTTTTCTATTTACTTAGAATAATTGTTCCTATTTTTCTTAGTTAATTATTTACTTTACAAGCACTTTCTTTTACATGTTGAAGGTAAGTAGTATGGATATGATTGGTTCTAAGCATCTATTTTTTTATCTTTGATTTTTCTCTAGTAGATCTAATTTTTTTAGAATAATTTGATTCTTAGTTAATCCCAACTCCTTAAATCAATACTGATATTTTTACTTCTTTTATTAATGAAAATATTATGTTGATTCCCATAATATAGGTTTACAATTTGGTAAAAAAAAATTCTTGCACCTTCCTCAAGTGATGTTAATGCAATGATAACATATAATTTTATTTATTTCAATAATGTATATGAGTCATTGGTTATTGATTTTATGTTATGATATGTGTTCATTCAAATTTTGAGTTATGTGCTTCATAATCAAAGTTTCTTTTCATAGTTCAATAATGTAATGCAAAAGCATGATATTCATATACTATTATCTCTCTCTGTTTTTTTTTTTTGTTGTTGATTGAGCTAGGTATTTCTTTGATGGTGCAACATTTCATAGATATAGAGTCATTTATACATAAGCATGCAATATTAATCAATTATAATTGGACTTTAAATTTTGATATTGAATCTGAAGAATATTTTAAAGTTTAATGTTTTGTCTGACTATTTTATTTTTAGTTAATTCTTTTAGAAAATTAAGAAGGAAACTATTAGTATTCTCTATCCCATTAAGCATATGGCATCTATTTCTATACAATTTAGACCTAGCACACATGAAGACTTTTATTCTAGCAATTAGGTATTATAATCTTTCCCATTCTTGTAACTTTGTTATTGTTAAGGGTGTTGAGGGTGAAAAACTACTATATGAAGCTAAAGATACAAAAGATGAAGTTATACTCAATGATAAAGAATAATTAAATAACAATAAAGAGAAACTGAGGAATTTTGCAGGGGTTAGAGGAAGCCTAGACTTAAAGTCTCATTAAAATAAGCTAACGAGAAGAAAGCCTTCTAGGCTAAAGTTCAAAGAAGATGGAATCTCTCTGTTAATATTAGAGATACTCTATTGGCTATTACTGCCTAGGTGAGAAGAAATCATAGAGTACAAAGAAAAGAATGATTTGATGATCAATGTTAAGAAGCTTGAATAGCTCTTAAATAGTAAACCAATCCTAAATTAGTTCAAGAATATAAAATTTTGATTCATACTAAGAAGAGAAAGTTTCTTCTTGACAAAAAAGTAAAATTATTTCATTCGATTAAAAGAAAACCATGAATTTTTTAGAATTTGTTTTGTTACAAGCAAAGAACAGAATCTTATTTCCCATTCAATGAGCTTCAAGCTTTCTATAAAGACTTATATACAAAGAAAATAGAAGCAAAGCCTATGCATAGTTCAAATTTTGGTTTGTATTTATCATTAGGGGAGACTTTAATAGGAATAAATAGACTAGCATCAAATAAACCTACAGATGCTTGATGTTTATATTCAAAGATGCTAAAGTGGGGAGGTTCACTAGTATGGGAAGCAGTTTGGAAGTAGCTTCGTCATCCATTAAAATTTGGGCTTGAAAGAAAATGGAAAATTAGTAGAGTAATTTTTTTATTCAAAAAAGGCCAAAATTCTAATTTAAATAATTATAGAATGATTTCCATCAATAGCATCTTTGGAAAACTCTTAGGTACTATTATTAAAGAGAAGCTTTGAAAATGGACAAAAGAAAGAAAGATATGTGTTATCTCACAAGCAAGTTTTAGGCAAAGTCAGTCTATTGCAAATCATCTACTTACTCTTAAGCATCTCATTAATCAAGATAGAGATCCAAGTAACTAGGGTTTTTTTTTCTTTATTGACTTTTCCAAGGCTTATGATCAATCATTCGAAGTAAACTATCACAAAGATTACATAATCTTGGAATTCTATTAGATTTATTGTCAACAATTCAAATCCTTTATAAGAAAGTATATATGTAGATACATGATAGTATTTCAAATGATAGTGCCATAATACATAGCACTATTGGTATTAAGAAGGAATATCCTCCTTTTCCAACTCTATTTGAAATTTTGATCGATGAATTAGGGGCATGAATGTAGATGATTGATAACAAATATTCATTCTTTATAGAAAAATTTTCTATTAACATTCTACTATTTGGAGATGATGTTGCATTGATCTCCAAATCAATGGAAGGCTTACAATGGATGTTTTAAATTTTAGATAAATTTTGTTCATATTCTCTAATGCAAATTGATGAGTCATTGACTGGCTATGTTGATAGGCATGCATTGATGTAGCCTAGTCAATGTAGCCCCATCGATGTAGGCATGTCAACGTAGTGTCATGTCATGCCTATATAAATGTGTGTACCCATTGCATTAATGGCACCTAATGTCATTAGTATAGCGAAGTTCTTTAAGCAATTTTATGGATCTTTATTCAAGAATCTTGTACCTAAACACATTGATGTAACTAGCAATAAAGATAATATTTTTGATACTCCTTGTAGCACATAGAATAGATTAATGTTTCTTTCATGTAATTTATTGCTAATGAAATTTACATTCTTTTCCTTAGTTGATTAATGCTTCTGATAATGAACACATAAGTACAACTGCTTCAAGCATACTATTTAATGCTTGGTGATCCCAACAATGATTATTTAGTACACCTAGCAATAAACACTTGGTAACCTAGTAGCATTGAAACAACTTCAGGATTTGTACGAAAAGTGGGCCTGGATGCTTATGTTAAGCTAGGTAGTTTAACAACCATTACATAGTTAAAGTAGTTAATTTACCAACCAGTTATCTTTACTTCAATGATTAGGATTAAAAATATAAATAAATACCAAATGCCTTAGCTCACATTTAACCATAAAAATGAACCTACATTAGTGAGAGCTAAGAAGACAATGATCATACTTCCCCAAGTCATCATCTTTGTCTATAAGGACACTTAGGTGATAAGTCCATGGAATTCGATTGGATTGCTAGTGCATGCTTGTGATTCATATGGTTGGGCAGAGAGACATGCTACTCATCACAAATTAATGTGCACAAAACCAAAGTTATGTCTTGTGGGGTTCAAAACAGGCATTTTAATTTTCAAGATAGAAATGCAACAATTGAAATGGTTCTAAAATATAAATATCTAGGCTTTGAATGTTATAATAATTACAAATAGAATTCTCTCAAAGAGTAATAGGTGGGATGAAATATATGCTCCAACTTAGAAGCATATGCAAGAAAGAATATATTTTATCATGGAAAACACATAGGCATTTGTTTTGCACTATTGTCATTCCAAAAGTCCTTTATGGATGTGTAATCTAGGGTCCTAACATTGCAAGTAAATACTAGAAAAAGCAAGAAAATGTGCAAAATATTTTTTACTAGAAGGGTTTAAGGTAAATCCACAAACACATTATGATATCATGCTTTTGGAAGTTGATTTGATGCCCTTAGAGATTGAAGCTATCTATCAATTTGTAGCTTATGCATATCACTTACTATTTTACATTACAACCCCTAAAGAATGTTGAAGAATTATTAGAAGAATTACTTTGCAAAAATTATGAAATGCTATTGAAGGAAAGAAAAAGTTCTATTTGGATAATATTAGAGGAAGAATCTCTACATAGGTTACTTACCTGACACCTAATATTTCTTTCTAGTTGTGTATTCAAATTAGCAGAGCACTACTAGGATCTCACTATTTTAGAATTGAGATAGGTAGATGATACAACATTCTCCAAGAAGAAAACATTTGAATATTTTGTGATAGGAACACCATTGAAGATAAAAATCATATTTTTTTCCAATGCCAATATATGAAAGAAATTTGAAGAAAATGGCATATCATAGTTGATAACCTTATTGAGTTATTGAATGTACAGTCAAGAAGACTTGACAACATTATAAATGATATATTTAAAGCTCATGCTTTGCATATTTTATCTATCCATGGATCCTCTTGGGTCTCCATTGATGAAATAAAATTTAGTTTTAGTTTCAATTTCAAAGCATTGTTATTAAGTTTAGAGATTATTGGCATTCTAAAAATAATTCATAAATAAATAAAGTGAACAAACAATTGTGTTAACTGTAAACTAGACAAGCCTTAATAATCTCCAACAACTACAAGTTTATTCATTGTGACCTCCAATCACTCACCATGGCTTAGAACATTGCATTTGAAGGGTGTTATGAAATGAATCAAGCAATAAAAAAAATAATAGGAGAAATAAGCACATAATAAACACACAAAATTTTGTGGTTCAACAAGATTGTTGCTCATTCATGACTGAACTAGAGTTTCATTATATATTTTATAGATTATAGTTATAAGAGAGTTTCAGAACATTACATAAATATGCACCAAGAAATCATTTGTAACTAAAACTGGTCCATGATCCAATAATCCAGATTAGTTACCACATGACTCCAAAAATCTCCCACTTGGAGACTGATCTAAGAAAAAAAAAATTTTGAAACCTTGCTTCTCCCCTGTACACCATCAACTCCTAGTGTGGTGCCTCCTCATCACTAACCATGGAGGTCTACTAAGGTCATGTAGAGCCTTAGCTTAGTAGTGGTGACTACCCTGGTCAACATGTTTATAGGGTTCTTTGACCCCAAGAATTTTCCTCAGTAGTAATGTCCCATCATCTATCAACCCACGAATATGATGATACCTCAACTGAATGTGTTTAGATTTGAAATGAAAAATTGGATCTTTAGCCAGATGTATGGCACTCTAACTATTACTAAAAAGTTTACTACTATCCTATGTCTTACCTAACTCTCTTAGAAAACCCTTCAACCAAATCATCTCATTTCGAGCTTCTAATATAGCCATATATTCTACTTCTATGGTTGAGAGAGTGATGCTCTTCTAAATTTAAGACATCCAACTCATAGCAGTACTACCCATAGTGAAAATATAACTTGCTATCCAAATCACCTCCTCAATCCACATTAGAAAAAACCTATAGAGTAATGTTGCTCCTTTTAAAACAAAGTGTCATACCTTAAGTTCCTTTTAGGTATCTTAAGATCCACTTTACAACTTCCTAATGCTCCTTTCTTGGATCAGAGATGAACCTACTAACTCCCACTACATGAGCTATGTCATCTTTGGTATAGATCATAGCATACATCAAATGTCCAAATAAAAGGAAGAGAAAACATTATCCCTTTAACTTTTACAATGGCTGACCCTTCAACTTCTGTAATGGTCAACCTTTCAACTTCTGTAATGGTCAACCCTTCAACTTTTGTAACCGACCCTTCAATTTCCATAATGGTTGATCCTTCAACTTCTGTAATAGCTAATACTTCAACTTTTGTAACGATTCACCCTTCAACTTCTATAATGGCTGGCCCTTCAACTTCTATAATGGCTGGCCCTTCAACTTTTCAACTTTCAATACATGGCTAATCCTTTAACCTCTAGGGAATGACCCTTCAACCTCCAAGGAATATAAAGGAATAGTAGAAATCAAAAAATAGAATTTGAGTCACCATGCAAGAAAGAAATTTTGACATCTAGCTACTATAGATGCAAATCATCAGTAGCCACAATAGCTAGTACTAATCTAATGGTAGTCAACTTTACTATAGGAGAGAAAATCTCTGTGTAATCAATTTTTCTTTTTTGTTGGAAAACCTTAACTACTAAGCTTGCCTTGTATCGTTTGCTACCATCTTGTTCTTCCTTGACCCTATATATCCACTTATTCTACAATGTCATCTTTCCTTCAAGAAACTTAGTCTATGTCGATGTCATATTCTTCTAGAGTGACTTCATCTCATCTCTCATAGCCAACTTCCACTTAACATGATCTATCACCTGTACTACTTCATCGAAAAATTTTGGATCCCCAACATCAATCAAAACTAAATAATGTAATGAGGGTGAGTACCTATCTCTAGGCTTTGGTGTTCTAGTAGACCTTCTCAACTAAGGCTCTAGCATAACTATTTCTGGCTCAACTTCAGCTTCATCTTTAGCTATCCTGTTTCCAAGACTTTCTTGAATCCTTCCAGCTACATCTCTCTCAGATATCTCTTCCAATTCAACCTTCTCACTTTCCTTTTCCTATTTTCCTGCACTATTAGATTCTGATTTGGACCTATCCTTGTACACCACATGTTCATTAAAAGTGGCATCCCTGTGCCTTATAATTTTTCTATTTTGATCATTTCAAAATGCATAACCAAAATCATCAAAATCATAGCCAATAAAATAACATTTCTTAGCTTTAGGATCAATTTTATCTCGAACATCAAAACCTAAGTGCACATATGATACACAACCAAAAAATTTTAAATAAAGGTGAAAAGTTTACTACCTTTCCTAACCATTCCTCCTTAGGTATCTAAAGTCTAGTGAAACTAAAGGTCGTCAATTTATGAGATATGTTGTTATGCTAATTGCATTTGTCCAAAACATATTTGGTAGTCTAGAAGATATCCTCATACTTCTAGCTCTCTCATTCATGGTCCTATTCATTCTCTCAACAACACCATTCTGCTCCAGTGTTCTAGGAACCATCTTAATTATTATGACCCCATTCTCAAAACAAAAAGCCTTGAACTCTAGACTATCATACAACCCTCCATTATCAGACCTCAAACATTTGACTTTCAAACCAGTTTGGTTCTCCACTTCTTACTTCCACTTGTTAAATGTAAAAAGCACATCAAATTTATTTTTAATAAAATAAACCCATACCTTTCTAGTGGAATCATTAATGAATGTAACATAATAGATGAGCCACCAAGGAAACTCACTGGGGCTAGTCCCCATACATTTGTAAGTACCAATTCCAACTTCTCGATCTTTGATGTTCTTCCAGCTTTTGAGAAACTAACTCTTTTCTACTTCCCATAAACACATCCTTCACATAAACCAACATCAATAGACTTCAAGTTTGGTAATCTCCCTTGTGAGGCTAGCAACTTCATTTCCATTTCACTCATGTAACCCAACCTATGATGCCACAATGTTGACTTTGATTTTGAATTAACCATTGACACTATGTCTTTTATATATGAAGTGGTGTACAATGTTCCCACCTTATTTTCTCAAGCAACAATGAGATTACCTTTAATTATTTTCTAGGATCCTCCTTCAAATACTATACTGTACCCTTCAACATCTATCTAACCCATAAAAATAAGGTTTTTCTTTAAACCTGGAACATGTCTAACATTCTGTAATTTTAGTTGCTTCCCATGGGTAGTCTTTATATAAACATAATTCTTTTCCACAATGTTCAATGGCTCATCATCTACAAGATAAACCTTTCCAAAATTCCTAGCAACATAGTTATTAAACAATTATTTAGAAGGATTAGAGTGGAATGATGCACCTGAATCAAGAATCCAAGATTCAATACCACTATCCACACAACAAACTAGGGCATTATAAATTTCTTCAATAGTTGCATTTTCTAAATCATCATGCTAATTTTTCTTTTTCTTTCTTTGGTGCCATGCGCTATCTTCTAAGGTGACCTTTCTGATTGCAATTCCAATAGGTGACATTCTTGAGATCCTTGGATCGACTTCTTCCCTTAGACTTTGGTTTTCCATGGCCTTGATTCTATCCCGACTAAACTTCTACCTCTACCTTCATTACTTAAGGCATAACCTAAATATTCACTTAACTCCCTTTTGCATATATCCTCACTACAAATCAGATCTCAAACCTTGAACAACTTCAATCTTTTATCTCTTGATGAATTACTAACTACAATCACCATTGCAGACCAGCTATTAGGTAGTGATGATAACAAAACCAATGCTTTGATCTCATCATCAAAGTCGATTTCCACAAAATTCAACTAGCTCATAATCACATTTAACTCATTGATGTGGTCTATAATCAACACACCTTTACACACTCTTAGATTCAATAATTAATGCATCAAATATATCTTGTTTAAGGTGAATGGATTCTTGTACATATCTAAAAAGGCCTTCATCAAACCTTAAGTAGTCTTTTCATTGACAATAATGAACACAACGTTCTGTGATAACGTTAAATAAATCACCCTAAGAACCTAGTGATCTAACAATTCCCAATCCTCTTTGCTCATAATCTAGCTTCTTCCCCAACAATGATTCATGCAACTTCATCTCGTACAGATAATCTGTGATCTGCATATTCCAGAACCTGAAGTCTATCCCATCAAACTTGTCGATCCTGACTTTTCCATCCTTAGAAACCATCGCTTCCATTGATCCCTTGCAAACCTTGCTCTGATACAAGTTTGTTACGAAATAAATTAGGCAAAGAAAAAAAAAAGAACAAGAAAAACAAACACACATAGAAGTTTTGTGGTTCATCAAGATCACCACTCATTTATTGCCACACAAGAGTTTCATTATATATTTTACAGATTACAGTCACAAGAGAGTTTTGGAACATTACATAAATATGTATCAAGAAACCATCCATAACCAAAACTAGTCCATAACCTAATAATCCAAATTAGTTGCTGCATGACTTCAACAAAGAGAACACTTAATGCTTTCTATGTAGTTTTCTTAGTATAGGAACATAGAACTCATGCTTATGGCAAAAGATCCTTATAATTCATATGTTGTCTTTCTCTAATCAATATGAGCCAATTGTTTTGCCAATCACAATCTCCATCATGGTGCTCAATTATTTACTATTACGAATGATTCTACTACCTTCTCTTGGCAACATGCCAAAGTAAAATTGGGGTTTCAAAGACAAGATACTCTTATTTACTAGTACATTAAGCATGTTCTCTCCAACTTTGGTGTTCCTAAGTTGCATAATAATACTCCTTGGTATGATGATTGGTTTTGTCTTGATGGTTCCCCTTTGCATTCTTTACACCTTTCTAAAGCCAAATCTAGGTTTCATGTGCAAGAATGTCAACTCTATACTTTAAATAGAAGATAGAGTGTGCATCTTGAGGATCACCATTGGAAAGCTATTTTTCATCATGTTTGGACTTCCAAGGCCCAACCTAAGCACTGTTTCTTTTTCTAGTCCTTCATTCATCAAGGTCTTCTCATTGGACATAGGCTTTACTTCTTAGGAGTTGATTACCCTAAATGCACCATTTGTCAAGCCAATGAATCTTTTGTGCATGTCTTTTGGGATTTCTCATTCTCTCGACAAATCTGGAAGTTGTGTCAATCTCTTCAAGTTTTTATTCCTAACCATTATGTTTGTTTCCCTCTATGTATCTTCAAAGATGATTGTGTTAAGTGACACCTTCAAAAAGCATGGAAAATCCTCTTCTTTGAGATTATTTTCTTTATTTGGAAATGTTGTCTAGATCCCTGATATCAAAACACCAACTACACTAAATTTGACTATGGTATGAAATGCTCTATTGCAAGTAATGTTTAACTTCAATGTCAGGAACTAGGCTCTACCAATAATATTACTTTTTGTTAAGTGGTTACTCTTTTGCAATTACTTGTTTTGGTTTTAGCCATTACTCTAACCAATGGCAATGTTAACGACAAATTTTTAAACAAGACTTTGCATAAGCTATGCATTTCAACAAATATCTTGCCACTAGTATGAAAGAAAGAAGGCAAAAAAAAAAATTCAAACTTTCAACATGATAATTGATTCACAAAATTAAACAAATTAATGGATTTTGATAACTCATTTTACTGTAACCATCAATTGTTAAACCAACATCCAATTTCATTCCAAAGATGTCAAATATAGAGTGTAATTATAGAATCAAGTGTTGCCCTTACAATTTGAAGTTTGATGCTTAAAAGAACCATTGATAGAGATGATAGCATTTCCCCAGACCGAAATTGCTTTTTGACTGGAGCCATCATCCAAATATTATAAAATGAAAAAATCTAAAATTGAAGAAAAACATAGTGGGAATGAACAACATAAAGGAAGAATAAAAAACATACTAATAACATAAAACTCTCTTCATGAAATAGTGAGTGACATCACAATTCCCCATTTTTGATTTGCTTGATAGAGGAGACATTGTCGTCATCAACATCGGTGAAATATCTCTTACATAAACAGTGTAAACTACACAAGTCTTAATAATCTCTAGAAATTGCAAGTTTATCTAGTGTGTCCTCCAATCACTCATCATGGATTAGAACATTACATGAGAAGGGCACACTTAATGCTTTCTATGCAGTTTTCTTAGTATAGGAATATAGAACTCATGCTTATGATGGAAGAACTAATCTTATAATTCATCAATATGACCTAAATGCATCAGTAATAAAACATTTTAATGAATTTCAGCTTATTCTGAACTCACTCAAAGAAGTTATCCAAGACCATCCTCTAAATCACGCAAAACATATGTGCACTTTCTAAAATATATTAAAAGGCATACTCTAGTTCAAACCCTAACATAAAGTTTTAACCATTACTCTAACTGATGGTAATGTTAATGACAAATTTTTAAACAAGACTTTCCATAAGCTATACATTTCAACAAATATCTTGCCACCAGTATGAAAGAAAGAAGGCAAAAAAAAAAAACTCAAAAATTTCAACACAATCATTGATTCAAAAAATTAAATGAATTAATGGATTTTGACAACTCATTTTACTGTAACCATCAATTATTAATACCAACATCCAATTTCATTCCAAATATGTCAAATCTCAAGTGTAATTACAGAATCAAGTGCTGCCATTACGGTTTAAAGTTTGATGGTTACAAGAACCATTGACAGTGATGATAGCATTTCTCCAAATCAAAATTTCTTTTTTACTAGAGCCATCATTCAAATATTATAAAATGAATGATTCTAAAATTGAATAAAAACACGAACAACATGCAAGAAGAATAAAAAACTTAACAATAATGAAAATCTCTCTCCATCAAATAGTGAGTGACATCACAGGTCCTCATTTTTGACTTTCTTGATAGAGGGATGATGTCATCATAATCATTGGTAAAATATCTCTTCTAAAACCAATGTTTCTTCCAAACAAACATCATTTAATGCAACTACCTATAGTCTATCCTCGATAAGAAGGTAAACTATTTTACATCTACCTTTCCATCTCTGACACATCCATTGCCTCTCTATTCTATCAAAAACATGATCATTGGGTAGAAATGCCAATATATTACCTTATTCATACATTAGTTGTCCATGAAACATGATATTTTGATGTGAAGAATGACTATCTAGCACTAGTCTTCTTGTTGAAGAAATGGAGACACTACCTCTTTAAAAGCCAAGTCAATGTTATTTCCACAGACAACATACTTAGGACCATAACAACCAATATTTACAAGAGTATTCATATAGCCTAATGGAAAGCCATAGCAATAGAGTTTGACCTTCATTATGTTTATCAATCTTCAATGAAAGGTCAAGCAATAGTTGTGCAACTTAAAATTTCACTTATTGATGACCAAGCAACTATACATTCTAGGTTTCCCGATGAACACATCAACACTATTAGCCAAACACCAGAGGATTATGAGGTAGTCATGCATTTGGATAGAGCTTCAACTGCCCATGGGGCTAGTCCTGCTACCATCATAACATTTCCATCTAGAAAAATTTGATCCTTCTTCTATCATTTTGAGTTGCCATGCACCAACAACATAGCAAAGTATGAAGGTCTAATAAAAGGTATGATGGTATGACATAACCTAGAAATTAAGCATTTGATAATCAAGGACGATTCACAACTTGTGGTCAACTAGGTAACCAACATTTATGCATGCAAAGCCAAACATTTACAACCTTACTATGACTTAGAAAAGTAACTATTAAAGCATTTTACAGACACTGATATCAAACATATACCCCACAATAAAAATGTCATAGCCAATGCTATCCCTCAATGTTGCACCAAATATGTTTAGCAAGTTACTTATCTTAACTGTGGATTATGCTATCCCCATCACACAGAGCATTAAGGATACCTTTGTGGTCATAGTTCATACTGCTCCTATAAAGTTTTACCTTATACATGATAAATATTTACAAGGCCTAATTACTGCTCAAAATGATGTTGTACATAAATGATCAACATAATATGTCATTGTAGAAAATAACACATTATGTCGACAATCCTATGATGGCATATTGTTGAAGTGCTTAGGTAGAGTCAAAGCTAGAATAGTCCTAGAGCAAGTTCATGAGGACAGTTGTGGTGCACATATAGGACCTAGAGCCATGGCTACTAAGATTAGATGGTTAGTTTATTACTAGCCTTATATGGAAAATGATTGCTTGTAGAAGGTCAAAACTTATGACACATACCAATGACATACCAACTTCATACATATACCACCAACTAGTTACATGCTACTCACATTACATAGTTATTCCAATGACAGGGATCAAATATCATTGGATCTATAATGCCTAAGTCTTTTGCAAGGAATAACTTCATCATTACCACAACCAAATATGTTACTAAGTGGGTTGAAGTTATTTCAAAGTAGGGAACAACGTAGGCACCATAGACGTCATGAGAGAGATGATAATGATGAACCCCTACTTACCACCTAAAGTATGTTAGATATTACAGAGGGAGTTAAAATACCTACAAGGCACCAGAAAGATAGTCAGATCAAAAGACTAGACATGAATAATATCCCACGGTTCGAAGGGGGATAAAACCCTAATCCAAAAAATCATTTATAGGCATTCCAAAATGCCTGTGCCTTGCAAAATATTGAAAACGAGTGGTAGAAATTAAAGTTGTTTCCTAGGACACTCATAAAGGAAGCAGAAAGTTGGTACTAGTCCTTAGAACCGAAAACCATTAGGAGATGGAGTACGATGTTATAATTGTTTAACGATAAATACCATATGTACTCCAGAGTGTCTAACTTGCGTAAGTAGATCCAAGGATGGAAGCAAGGTACTCACAAACCTTGGATGCTACCATGGGCTAATATTATGCATTGCTACATTGTTTCCCAGGCCATGGTTATGCACAATAGGATCATAGATGGGCTAAGACACGAAACTAGGAGAACCCTTGGGATATATGCCCAAGGGAGATTATCTAAGGTTAGATCCCATGAAATTCATCAATTGTTGGAGCAAGTAGCCAAAGAATAAGGGGAGCTACGAAAAGGAGAAACCGTGAAAGAATATAACCACGATCCTTCCCTCCGAAAGAAGGGAGTGAGATTTTGCAATGAGGAGGATGAGTCACCACTCGAAGAGTTGGTGAATAGAAAAACCTTGCCACTTCAAAAGCTAACAATGGAAGTGTCAGCTAAGGTAGATGAAATACGGAGCTCCTTAGATAGTAAAATTGAAACTGTCCTGAAAATCATAGAGGAGTCTAAGGAGGAACGAAGTAGTGACCATGGTAAGAAAAAGCGGAGAGATTCAGGCCATGCACGTGACAAGGGTAAGGGAAAAATGACTATCACTGATGAGGTTGTGGATTCGGATATAGACAATGACAAAAGGATGTGAGATCTACCAATATGGCCATCCTAAGGGATGTTGCTGAATAATCTCACATCTACAGGAGTCTAGGGTATATGCACTCAACCCAAGACTTAACAGACGGTAGGCACCCTGAAGGCTACCTTATCCCAAATGTAACCCAAGGCAGCTTCACTAACCATTAACATATTATCCAAATGGAACTCCACCACAACCTATCAAGAAAAATTAGTAGTGGAAACACCCACAGTCATGGGGGATGACATCTCCTAGACAACAATACCCTTACCGGAAACCAGACCTCTATGGCTATTACGTGTAGCAGCCGGTTTCTCCAAGTGACTCTATGGGTCACGCAACCCCACAACATCACTACCAAGTTTAGGAGTATTTTAGGACTCCTTATCCTATAGAAGACACACCACACGTGTACCATCCTCTAAATCCATCTGCCACTCATACACTAATAGTTCCACCACCAACCACTCTAACAATGCCAAGGGTATTTCCCACTCAACCGCAACAACCCAATGCCACGAGGGCTGCCAATCCTCAATTCTAAGTTGGTCCTAACAATCTTATGCCAAAAATACCTTTCTTTAGAACCAAAAATCCAACCAAGCCCTCACCCTCAGAAGCGGTTGAACATCTCAACACCTTCATACCAAATAAGGTTTTGGGACCCCCTTCAAATCAAAAATTGAGCCCAATGCACACGGTTATGTTAACACATACCGTTACCAATTGGATTAAGGTAGGCCACCTTCCCAATAAATTTTCTAATCCTAGAAGTCCTCTAATTTATCTCCAAGTCACTGGGAATGAACCTCATAAGGCTCTTCTTAACTTAGGCTCCGGAGTCAACTTAATTTCACAAGAATTGTATAAAACCTGGAACCTGCCCCCACTCAAGAAGAGAAATATTCACTTAGAGATGGTTGACTAGTCCATCACTGTTCCTTTGGGATAGGTTGAGGACATTGTTACAATTGTGGGTGGTTGGTCATACCTAGCTGATTTCTTGGTGATAGAAGTCAACAATAACAAAGGGGACTTCCCAATTATAATGGTGAGGGCATGGCTCAGCACCATCAACATGTGCTTAGGGATCCATGATATTTCCTTGGAAATATCTAAGGAAAATATTTATGGAAAGATCAAGAAGAAGAAAGTTCCATGCATCACATACAATGACTCAGAGGGTGATGACATGGAGGAATGCTCAGCATCTCCTGCATGCAACTGGTGTGCCTAAGAAACACAGATACAACAGTGCCTATATGTAGTAACCACACAAAAAGAGAACACCCAGTGGTTGACAGTTGATCAAGAAAGCAGCCAACCAACATGCATAGAAAAAACTCATGGAACAACTCACACCCACAACGAAGGCATAGATACATTGGAATATGAGTGTCACCGACTTCCACCCCTTAATCTAAGAACAGCAATCAGGAGAAGTTGGACACTTCTAAAAAATTTAAATAAGTGCTTATTATTTCAGATTTCTCCCTTTCAATTTAGTCATGGGGGAGATGGCCACCTATGCTGACCCTTTGAGGTCCTTAGTTATTTTAAGTTTTTGTTTTACACATTTTTGTTTTACAAATTTCTTTAACTTTTCTTTTTTTTTTACAACATCTTTTATTCTTTTTCATTTCTTGATGTGTGAGTGTGTGTGAGAGTCATCCATCTTGTTAAGTTTTTCATGTAATAAGTCTTCTTCATGATGGTATGAACTATTTTCCTATTGATTGCTAATGTTTGGTTTTTACCTTTAAGTTATGATGTTGATACTAAGGTATGGTTCTTTTGATATGACAGGCAATGAGTCCACTTCATCCATTCATCCACAAATTTCTATGGTCTCTATTGGCTTGGAACTGTATAGTCTCTTTCTCAATAATAAGAACTATAATGAATCAGTGACTGGGCATTTCTCAAACTAAGGAAGGACTCAAGGATTGAAAAGGGTGCAAATTCAATGGAACTTGATGCATTTGTGTTGGCCATTCTCTTGGGTGCTTGGATGTTTTCTCCTTGAGTTTTCTTGCCATTTCGACGTTACCCACTTATCAGGAACTTGAGTAAATAAAAATAACAAAGTCTTTGCATGGTGTGGTTCTCACGCATAAACACAAAAAAGAAACAAAAAAAAGAGAAAAAAGTGAGAATTCAAAGCACACCCCTTAGACGAAATAATCATGTGGGCTACAAGCATTGGTTATGGAACTAAAATAAACATGTTCCCTCTAACTAAGCCCCTTCTTGCTTCCCATTCTCTCCTCCTTTGTTTCATCAAAATGGTGGTGGCTCTTTGGTGAAGGCATTCTTATTACTTCAAGTGGATGGATTGGCTAAATGCATTAATGCAAAGTCACTGGATGTGGGTGGTACATCATTAACTACACAAGGGGCCGTACATCACCTTGTTCTACTGAGTTACCTTAATCATTAACTACACAAGGGACCATACATCACCTTGTTCTTGAGATTTCATTTCATTATCTTCTTTCCATCATCCTTCCTCCATTATTCACCTCATTGCTAGTTGTATCATTAGTGTATATCTTGGTGGATGCATTATTTTCTTTTTGGTAAATTCTTATTGTTAAGATTTTAACTCTTGTTCCAAATGACATTCCTAGAGCCTAAGGATTCTTTGAATGTGGGTTTGTTAGGGCATTAAGGGCATGAGCCTACTTTGGGGAGGACCCATTGGCATTCCTATTTGGTGCACCAGTTAAATTCTTTCCCTTAACATTTTTGCAATCCACTCTATTTTGTTCATTTCCATCTTGATACCCATTTCATTGACGTTATAGTTGTCTCTTTTCTCCATATTTCTTGCTATTTTTCCTTCTCCATTCTATCACTACCAAAGGCTCACTCTTAGTCATGGGGGTCCGGACCCAATTTTTTCAATTTTCTCCTAACCCCTACACCTTTGGTAGTCACCATGATTATATCTCCAGACTTGTATCAGCCATACCACAACTTAGCCAATGGACCTTTCACTGAAGCAAGGTATCAATTGCATTGTGATTCATTTACCCTTGCTAATATAAAGACTATGTTTTGTGTGTATATGGTAATCATGCAAAAATGGATTGGATATGAAGGGAGCACTTGGAATGGATTGGTGCTGAAGTAGTTATGCAAGGAAAAAGATTGATGGCGCACTTATGGATAGACAACAAAAGGCACAATCTTGGCATTGGCAGCAGTAAAACTTCTTTCTCTCTCTCTTTCTCAGCCTCCAAATGAGGCCTGATGTCAAATGTATAAAGTGTTCACTCTTGTTGTCGTGAACACTAGTTTTGTCATGTTCTGTAATGATGATCCGTTCACATGTAATCCCATTCACCATTAGTTCTATTCAAGTCAATAATCCCATATCTTCGCAATATTTTGTAAGGAACTCGAGGACGACTTTTTATTTGGTCATGCGGATATGATGGGATGTGATATTGCATGGGCCGTGATATTGCATACATGATATCCTGTCCGCGACGATATTGCATCCCCTGCGCTATCATGTATGCGATATCGCATCTTCCCTTGCGATATCGTGTATGCAATATCATAGTGCATCGCCAAATCTATAAATAAGAGGTGGCTCTCCCTTGTTTCTCCATCTAGATATATACCCTTAACGAAACTTTGGTAGTTTTACCTCTCCAGAGATAAGAATAATTTCCATGTGCCCGTAGTAGGAGCTCCAAAGTGAATGGATCATTATTCGAGCAAACATTATACCTGAACACAAGTTTGTGTACGGAAATAAAGATGAACTTTTGGATAAACCTTGTAATGCATGGCATAGGCTCTATAGGAATTTAATTATTATTATTTATTTTTTATCATTTAAATGCTTTATTAGTTAATTAAATCTCTTTCAACCCTTCTCCCATAGTTAAGTGCATTCAGTACGACCACTTCGAGCACATGCGTTATGCTTGGTAATCCCAATAACAAATAGCGTTTGGTAACCAAGGTTGCATTGGTTCAAGGTGTAAATAGTAAGTGTGAGCAAATGCTAATGCTAGGTTAATTAGGGCTTAATTAGTTAGTTAATTAGTCTCTTCACCCTTCACCTCATTAGCATAGGAGATAAAACATAAAAACTATAAAAATCACATACCTGAAACTTACTTAACCATATAACCATGACAAATACAAGTTTGGGAAGATAATGAATGATTAACCTTAGGTGTTCCATAAGGCATGTAGGAACTTAGTCTACGAAGTTCAACCAGATTGCACATGTAATGCTTATATTCATACGGTTGAGTGTAGGGGTACTTTGCCACTCATCAGTTGCAAATCCCACTTTTCAGCTTAAGGAAAAGTTTCATTGTAAATGTAAGATATGTAGTACATAAGCTAAAATATTTCATATTTCAACTTTTTTAGACTAAAAAGTGCTTCAAAAGTTGTTATTTCCTCATTTCCCAACTAGAAATAGATATCCCATATCCACATCTAGCATTGGGAAGGTAGAATACACCTTTGCAATCACTCAAAATTTCATTTTCACGAATTTTTGTAGGCGTATAGTCCCAACTATACTTGAGCCATTTTTAGTAGGCATAGTAGCTACAACAGCCAATGTAGTAATCACCAAGACTAGGTAGAGATGCAACATTAGCATTGTTGGGATGGTCATTTCTCCAACAATAGCCAATACATGTGTCCTAAGTCAATTATGGCCAAATAATAATCTTCACCAGGCATCACAGTTTTTGATGGGTTCTACCATTTCAAAAATTTTGGTTCATCTTTCCATTTCCCTTTTCCAAATCCTTCAACATACTCACAAAATCATATTTACTATGTATAGTAAATGGATTAGTTTTGTGGCGATAGTTCATTTTGGACTTACTACAAATTCCAACTACATTGGTAGTAGTTTATTGACTACACTGATAGTAGTTGGCTAACTATGTTGATTAGTAGTTGGCAAACTATGTTGGAAATAGTTGCCTAAATAGGTTGAGTAGTAGTTGAATGACTACGCTAGCAATAGTTGGCTAACTATGCTAGCACTAGCTAGCTAACTATGTTAAGCAGTAGTTGGTTGACTACATTGGTAGTAGTTGACTAACTACGTTAGTAGTAGTTAGCTTAGTACGCTGAGTAGTAGTTGGTTGACTATAATAGCAATAATAGTCATTCCTACCCATAATCAATGCCAATTTGTCAACAATAAATGGAAATCAACAACGAGCCTAAAAATGGCAACCCTAAACTTATAAAATCCCAACATTGACATCATTTCCAAGGTCTAGACTTTGGGAATTTTTGGCATCATATACAATTATTGTGAACTCTTAGCATTTTTGCACATTAGCATTTTAAAACCATTTTGCAACAACATCATTTATCATTTTCACAATTATTTCCATTATTCATCAAATCCATTTGCAACCCAACTACATTTTTAGTAGTAGCAACTAGCACTATGCTGAGCATAAACACCACCACATAAGTGTCATTTCCACATAAAATGTAGACCCTATCCTATTTCCATCTCCATTAGCAACCACCCAAATCCATCACAACCATTACATCCTCACTTAGTAGTGCCATTAAGTGGTAGAAATTGAGACTACACTAGGCATAGAGACTCCCACCTAGTTTTCATTACCCCAAACATGTTACACCAATCCCATTCCCATACAGCTGATTTGGTGAAAATTGACAAAAAGTTGCAGTAGACTGCAGTTGAGAAGAAACTAGATCATGAAGGTAGCCTTCTCCAATGGACTTCAAGCTTCAACAAGCAACTTCCTATATTCATGGCATAATACTATACACTCTGAACTCAATCTTTTTTATATTCTTTTATAAATCTGTTGGTTTATGTTGTGCAAATTTTGGTTTCTATTTCTATATTTAACCTTATTTTTGTAACTATAACATTTTTTGTTGCCTTTCTCAATAGGTTATTTTCTATTTACATTTTAGTAGGCCATTTTCAGTATGTCATTTCCATCTACATTATCATTTATCTTTATAATTTCAAAAACACTTCTATGTTTACACTTCGTAAATTACTAGGTGATTAGCAAGAACATCTAGGGTACCCTAATTCCCATTTTCCAAAGACCCTTGGAACTCAAGGTTAAAACTATTTTGGTGCTCAAATCTTTCAATTTCCCATTTCAACAACTAAAGTTCTTAATACCAACATCTATTTCTAGGTCCATAAGTCACTACCATGATTACTAATAGATTGGTGTCAATTTGCAGGTGCAACAATTATTAGCTTTTCATATAGTTATCATTTATAGTAAGTCTGATATATACTACAACCAAAAAATCCATCCATTTACTATAAATAGTAAACAGAATTTTGTGACTATGCTAACACCATCCTTACTATGCTAGCTTTGGTGGACTACACTAAGGTTATTAGAAAGCCAAAAATTAATGGAAAATGTGGAGAGAGTTGGAAACTATAGAAATGATGGATCCCATGGGAAATGTTCTGCCTAGTGGAAAATGCTATCTACACTCACTATTGAAGACTTAGGATGACTACATTGACCACTATTTGAAAAATGAAAATTCCAATATTTTCAATGTTGCACTTCTAGCTCCCCCCCCC
>MNCI01012079.1:571134-618685 GCA_015680685.1 Gnetum montanum
GTACTCGTATACTCGTGTACCATACTTTTAGTAATACAATCCCGAACATTCTCTCAAAAAAAAAAATCTTGCACTTCTACTGGGTCCTAGTGGTGACTACACTAGCTACTATCATCTTCTAGAATAGAATAGAACTTCCCATCTACTACAGTATCATGTTTACTATAGCACTGATTGGAATTGATGACTCCAGTGTAGTTGAGCCTATACCCCTACAAAACCCATGGAAATGCCAATTTCACCCATTACCAAGGTGTTTTCAGCCTTTCCAAGTCCAAATATAGACATGGGATACCTTTCTCTACCTGGGAAGTGAGGCAATAATAAATTTTGAAGCATTTTTTGCCCCTAAAAAGATAAAATATGCAAGATCATAGTTCATGGACTACCTATCTCACATTTACAATGAATCCTTACCTCAAGTTTGGAAATGATGATTATAGCATGATTTCTTTATGTTGTTTCAACTTCATCTTCAACCTCACAATTGTCAATGGACTTTGATAGAAGGAGACAAAGGTATTGAAACCATGACAAGGAAGAGCAAAGGACTCATGATCATTATGATCATTGCCCAAGATACTCTAATGAAGAAGATGATGACCATGAACCAAGAAGGTACATGGGTAGAAGGGAAGATAGAGAAAGGTATGAGCACCAAAGGGGACGCCACTACAACAAATCTTGGGAACCCAATCATGACGATGAATCCTATTTAGCAACCTGCAATATGACCAATATCTAGAAAATTATCTATATACCAACTAGGCACATAAGAGACAGCCACATCAAGAAGCTAGACATGAATAACATGCCCATATTTGAGGCTGGTTACAATGCTAATACTCAACATCAACTTCAAGAATTTCATGATTCCTACGTTCTATAAAACATAGAAAGTGATTGGCAGAAACTAAAGTTGTTCCCAAGGATACTTGTGAAACAAGTGAAAAGCTGGTATAGATTACTTGAATCAAATGGGGTACCATGATGGAACTTTTTGAAGATAAATATCAAACTTATTATTCAGTGTCCAATCTTTGAAAATAGATCCAAGGATGGAAGTAAGGAATCCATGAATCCCTTGATGCAGCAATGGATCAATATTATTCACTGTTGCATAGCTACCCAGGCCATGGATTTTCTCAATGGGAGCAACTGATGCACACTATTAGAAATAAAGATAGAGAGATCTTTAGGGTTTACACTCAAGGAAAATTATCATAAATGTGTGTCTAGTGAATACAAAGGTTAATCAATCAAGTGGAAAAGAAGAAGGAAAATTAATGAAAAGAGAGTCAACTAAAGAGTATGATAGAGATCCATTCATTCACAAAAGGGATGCAATAGTATGTGGCCCATAAGAAGAGGAGACCTTGGATGAGGTAATACAAAATAAAACACTACCTCTTCAAAAATCTATCACTAACATAGCAAAAAAGGTAGAAAAGATGTAGGATTCAATTCATGAAAAGTTTGCAACAGCCTTAGAGATTGTGAAGGTATGAACCAAGCAAGCCTTTGGTAAAGGAAAAGATAAGAAGAAGAAGAGATACTTTGGACAAAATGAAAAAGTGGCCTCAATGGCTGAATGTTCAGAAACAAGCTTTGAAGATGAGGAAGGATGTGTTATATGCCAATATGAACATCCTATAGGATGTTATCTTATAATGACACACTTACAAGAAACAAGGACATATGCACCTAATCCCAAATTTATCAAGAAACAAATGTCCAAATGATTACCTTATCCTCAAGGTAACTACAAGCAAGCCTTCCAACCCATATAGTATTCCATTGGAGCCTATCTATAGCCATAGGAGTAGTACTACCAATAGTGCCAATAGCCTCAATTGTGGGCCATGCCACCACCATGACAATAGATTCCATATTGACAACCAGACCCATATGGATACTATGTGCAATGTCCAATCTCTCAAAGAAATGTAGTCATTCAAGCTCTACAATACTATAAACTAGAATACCATAGACCTACACCACCAAGATAGACTCTAATTCATACATGCATCCACAAGCAACTAGTTCACTAATTCAACATCCTAATCCTTTACCACCAATGCCATTGCCTATAATGCAAGAGGAACTACCACCACAACCCAAGCAGAAAAGTGCAACTAGGATAGTCAACATATAGTATAAAGTAATCATGCATGAATCATAATCCAAGAAATGGTCATTCTTCTAAACAAGTCTATAAAGGATTCAAAGGATGATGAGCACATCTACTTCAACTCCATCCACTTCTAATCCTCCAAAAAATAATGAGCTTCCATCATCATCCAATGCTAATCTGAAAAATTTCATGCTCATAGAGATAGTATCAAATTAGATAAAGGCAAAGATAATTCCTAGGAAAAGGATGGATCCAAGAGTTCCTTTGATTTATTTACTAGCTGGAAATCTACCATGAAAGGCCCTACTAGACTTAGGTTCTAAAGTAAACTTGATATCTCTAGAAACATACAAATCATGGAACCTACCAACCTTTGAAAAGTATAACATTCAATTATAGCTTACAAATTAATTTGTGACCATTCCTTTGGGAAAGATAGAAGATGTGGTGACCACTGTCAAAGGGTGATCCTATCTAGCAAGCTTCTTGGTGATTAACATAAAGAATAATGACAAGGAATTTCCTTTGATAATGAAGAGAGCATGGCTTAGAACTATGGATCCTAAGTTAAGCATGAGAGACTTATCTGTTGAAATTTTGAGGAATACAAGCATAGAGCCATACATACACAAAATATTCCATGCATCACCGATGATATAGAAGGGTCCAATTGTGGACCAACACATCAAAATGTCAACACAATCAAAACATTAGCCCACAATAGATGTAAAAAAAAAATTGTGTGGACACAATGGAGCATGGGCCACCAAACCAGAAGACACCTAGTGGCTACAAACTAATTACTTAAAATCATCTAAAACATGAATGGAATAGTTTGACCCACTTATTAACTCCTATTCTAAGAAAATAACCCCAACTAAGAGCTCAAAATGAAAATATTAAACCATAATCATACACCAGCAAATAGGGGAACTGAGGACTTGAAATTTGAATTAAATAATTAACAAGAAAGTATAACTACACCTTCTAAGATGGAAAGACCATCTAGTCCAACAAGGTATAAATCATCAAAAGATGAAAATTTGATTACCATCAAGATTACATGGTACAATAACCAAAAAAATAAATCACTAAGGATGGTAAGTAAGCAACCTAGAGTGGGTGATCCAAAGGATCTAGGGTCCATTTTGCTAACACTCAGCAATGAGTTCAGTCATCAGGGAGATGTCTTAACTTAATTTAGGAATTAATAAGTGCTTTTTAACTTTTTTATCTTTTAATTTTTATAATTTATAATTTTTTATACTATTTTCTTTTCTTATTAATTTTTCAAATTTCTTACCAATCTTCATATTCTTTGATATCTTTCCATTTTTTCAGATTTCCTCAACTCATAATCATTTTTCCATTCTTTGACATTTTCTAATTCTTTGATAATCTTCCATTCTCTTTATCTTTATAATTCTTGACATTCTTTATAATTTTTCATGTTTTGTTCTCATTTTACTTGTACAAATTTTTTTCAAATTTCCAATGAAACACATCAAATAAGATAATATGTAGTTACAATAAGGTGAGGATTTCTCTATGTTATCAACTCGTGAGAAATTAATTATTTGTACAACGATCCATCCATTTCAATAATAAGATGTTCTTACTATGGCCATAATGATATTCCTATCCTAATAAAACTAAAAATACAGATATGATCATTATGCCTAGACAGAAAAGTGAAGAACCAAGTAGGAATGAGAAGGGTATGACATCAAGGAGATTTCTGGAATCTCTTGCATCACTACCATATGTTCTATTATGTTGCTAAGTTGTAATTATATCCTTGTATATCTAATGAAAAATGAAAGTAAGAGTACAACAAGTGTTTTCTTACCATGTCACTGAAAAGACATGTTATCCATGCCTAAAGTAGTCCTCTGGTAAGGTTGACACAAATACAAATAACATCTATGCACAAAATAAATTTCTAGGGGTCTCACTGGAAAGACATGTTACCCATGCCTAAACGTAGGTGGCTTCTTAGAAATTTCAATAATAATAATAATAATAAAGTACAATGAATAAACTTTTCCTTTGAACAAAATTCCAAGTGATGATACTCCTTGCAACACAAATAGTCTTATGGCTGTGAATCTAAGATGTGAAAAAATGCAATGTTACTCGATAATGATTTTGACTTGGTTTAAATCTTGGAAATAAGAGCTAACGATTAGTTTAACCACTAATAAAACACAAGAATTCATTATGCTTATCGTATGACACCTCATGTCCCAATTTCAGCAATCCTTTCTATAGCCCATCTCAACTCACTATGAAATTGATCATAACTTATGCTTTTGTGTAATATAGCATAATTTTCCCAACCTAGTAATACTAACATGTGTGTTTCACTAGACAAGTATGCATTACATTCAACTCCTTGAGTGCCTAAGGACACTTTGTGATGTGCTTATATAAGGGCACTAAGGGTTGGAACTTGCTTTGGGGAGGACCCACTTATATAACTCTTATATTTCATACTTGGCAAGAAATTCCACATCATCTTGTGTCTTATAGAAATAATGAAATCAATAAATACTCCTCTTCGCAATCCAATAAATATGTTCATACATAAAAAATTTATTTCCCATCTCTTATCCATTTTTTCTCTTTTAAAAACTATCATAGCCTAACATTCCTTCTTTATGAAATGTACAACCGATTTTTGAATTTTGAGAATCATAGCTATTATATAACCTTCTAACATTCCTTACTATCTTCCTAACTTTCAAATTCACTCATTTTTTCCATCAGAAAATTCTCACAAAAATTGCAATTTTTCGAGGTGACATCCATGCTACAATGTATGAGCCCCTCGTACATGATTGATTTGATGTTTTATCAATGATTTCATGCCACAGAAATTTCATATATAGCCATCGAGAGTTAGAAAAATTTTCATTCTTGTAATTTGCTATCAATGGAGTTTTGTTCTTTTCTTCATTTGAGCTCTAAAATCCTAACTTTTGCAAGTCATAAATTTGTCCCTAAAGCTCTAATTTCCTCAATTCTTGAATCCTCTTGATCATGGAACACTCAAATTAGTTGTAGTAGGTGACATCAAGGAAAATCTACGCCAAATGTTTTGAAAAATTTCCTAACTCTGGAAGATAGCTTAAGGGTAAGTAAGATAGAGTATAAAGGATATTATCATGAAATTAATAAATATAGGCCAAATAATTCAATATATTCTCTTAATAAACCATTTCAATTAATTATAAGGTACTATTAGCCTAAGAAGCTAATGACTATGAGAGATCATGAACTTGAAGATACATTTCTTAGTGGTATCATCTTGAAATTCTTCTAACTCTACAATCATTATGAACTAAATATGTGATATAACTAAAAGAAAAAGAAGGATTATGAATTGTAAAGTGCTAATAAGAACACTTTGGCAATCCTAAATTCTTGATTGATTGCAAATGGCCCTAAAAAGAATACCAAAAGGAGGACCCTCACAACAAGGAATCAAAAGATCAAGAGGCCAAGTGATGAGTAGTGAGGTACCCCTACACCCAACCATACGAATATGAGCATTCACATGTGATCTAGTCAAACTCTAGGGATTAAGTGCTTATGTGCCTAGATGGAACAAGGATGAGTTATGCAGTTATTGTCTTCCCAAGCTTACTTGTAAGGCACAATTGTATGGTTAAGTAAACTTGAGGTATATGATTTTTATGTTTTTTATATTTTCTTAGTCTCCTAAGTGTGTGCAATAAAAATATTTAATTAATTAATGGATTTTTTGTAACTCTATTGTGAATCAAATCCTAACACTAGCATCTGTTCCCACTCTCTAGATAGATCCTAAACTAGTGCAACACTACTGGGATTACCAAACGCGAGTCATTATTAGGTTATCAAGTGTTTCACATATGCTCGAAGTCATCATGTTTAGTGTGCTAATTCATTGATAATTAACAATTCAATATAAATAACATTGAATAACTAATGAAAGCATCAAATAATAGTAAATAACGTTAAATGCAATAATTAAGCTATTCTGAATGTTGCAAGGTTTATCACAAAGTTCATCTTTATTTCTAGACACAAGATCCGTTCACTTTATGACTCCTACTATGGACACAAAGAAATAATTCTAACTCTAGAAAGGAAAAAATGTAAGAGTTTAGCTAAAGGACTAAGAAAAACTATTCAAACCAAGTGCCCATGTCTCTTATTTATAGGCAATGAGACAAGCTCCAACATCGCATGTCTGATATTGCTTCAACATCTCTGATATCACGTATCAAACATCGGGGATCCAATATCAGGGTTCCAATATCATGGCTCATCATACCCCCACAACTGAATGAAAAATCATTGTCAAGTTCCTTACAAAATATTAGAAGGTATGGAATTATTAACTGAATGACAACTGACAATGACATGGAAGAAAAACTCAAAGTTCTTGGTGAATAGATTGACAAACGTATTACAACATTGGTGTTCATAACCATTGTGGTGAATACTATACATAGATGACATCTAGAACCTCATTTGACAGCTTGAAGGGAGAGAGAGAGAGAGAGCAAAGAAAATGATGCATGTTGTTTCCGATGTCAAAATTGTGCACACTGTTGTTAATCCATGGCCACATGATTAAGCGTGTTTTTCACATAAATGCTCCAACTCCAGTCCATCCTGAGTGCTTTCTTCTATCCTAGTTCATTGTTCATGTAATCACCATCTACACACACAACACAATCACAATTTAGCAAGGGTAGATGAGCTATGATGTAGTTGATACCTTGCCTCGATATGAAGCACATTGACTAGGTTGTGGGTATGGTAGATACTGGGTTAGAGGTTTGTAACTAATAACTACCCAAGGTGTAGGGGTGAGATAAGTAATGGAATGGAAATATTTGCAATAGGCCCCCATGACAAAGAGCGAACCTTTAGTAGCGATAGGATGGAAAACGAAAGAATAAGGAAAATTAGAGAAATAACAATTGTGAGGCCAATAAAACAAAAACAACAACAGATGTTATGGATGGGGTGAAATAAGGAATAGTTAATTACAAGAAATGTTTAAGGGAAAAGAACTTAACAATTGCACCAAAAGAGAATGCCAGTGGGTCCTCCTCAAAGCAGGCTCATGCCCCTTTATGCCTTGACAAACCCACAAACCAAAGAGTTCATAGGCTCTAAGAATAACATATAAAAACAATAGTTAAGAATTCACCCACAAGAATTCACCAAAGAATAATAGTGCGTTGGCCAAGATATAGAGTAATCATAAAACTAGCAATGAGGTGGAATATGGAAAGCAAAATGGAAAGAGAAGAGAGAGTGGAATGAAATCCCAAAATCAAGGTCATGTACAATCCCTTGTGTAGTAGGTGGTTAAGGTGACTTAATAAAATTCAGCCCAAATCCAAATTAAAGCTAACCACATCTAGACACCTCACATCAACAAACTTGACCAATCCATCCTTCTGAAGTAGCAAGAATGCTTCTACAAAGAAACCACCATTCCAACAAGAGAAGAATAGAGAAGTAGGAAGTGAGGAACAGTTGTAGTTAGAGGGAACCTTCGAGCATGGATAACATGTCTTTCTAGTGCCATCACCAGTGCTTGTAGCCCATTTTCCTTTATTATGTCTAAGGGGTATGCTTTGAATTCCCACTAATCTTCTTTTTTTATTTAAAGTGGAAACCACACCATGCAAAGACTTATTTGATTCATGCAACTTCCTGATATTAGTCGATAGTGGAATGGAAAAAACTTATGAAAAACATCCAAGTACACAAGAGAATAACTAGCACAAATGTGTTGAATCCCCTTGAAGTCACACCCTTTTCAATCCATTTGAATCCTCCTTTGGTTTAAAGAATACTAAGCCACAAATTCTTTAATAGGTTTTCTTAGAAAAAGGGACAATACATTGCCCAAAAAAAGGGAGACCATAGAGTTGAATGGATGAATGGATAACATGGACTCATTGCCATTTTTATACAAAAAAATCATATCTTAGCATTAGCTTTGAAAGTCAAAGGTAAAAACCAAACACTAGCAATCAATACCAGTATAGCCCAACCCACCATCATGAGCACTTATTATGTGACAAGTGAAAAATAAATCAAACAAAAGGTAACAAGGAAAGAAATAGTAAAAATGTTAATGATGGTGTAAAATAGAAATAAATAAAGATGAAAAATGTGTAAAATAGAAAATATTAAAGAAACTGAGGACCTAGGAGAGTTAGCATTGGTGCCATCTCCCCCACGACTGAGTTGGAAGGAGGAGATCTAAAATAATGAGTTGGGTTGTCCATCAACAAAGATAGTGTTAGTACTAGCCATTTCAGACTCGTGGAAAGGTTTGGTTTGCTGGATGTTGACCAATAATTTCTTATTCAGGCTTCCAGGTTCATAGATCATCATGGTCCTTGAAGGAAAAGTTTCATGAATGATATAAAGTCCTTCCCACAGCATTTGAAATTTAGTTTATTGCGGTACATGTGCGAGATTCCAATAAAGAACCCTATATTCTAGTTGGTATTTGACTTTTCGAATTCTTAGGTCATGACATTGTTCTTGAAGGCCTTGTGTAGTTTGTTAGATGATAGTGTGCCTAATCAATTTTCATCTAGCAAGTTAAGATTCATTAACCATTCTTTCTACGCTAGACTAAGGTCAAGGTTAAGGTCACATGCTGTAGATACCCTATGGAGTTCAACTTGGATAGGAAGTATTGGAAGTTTACTATACACTAACTCATAGGGAGAGTAGCCTATAGGGAGTTTCCATGTGGAGTGGTAGGCCCAAATAGCATTGTTCAGTTTGGTGCTCTAGGCTTGCCTATATTTGCTAATGGTTCATGTCAAAATTTTTGTGATTTCCCTATTGGTGACTTCGGCTTGACCATTCACTTTAGGATGATATGGTGTAGTCAGTTTATGCTCAACTCCTAAATGTTGCATCAACTTCTGAAAAGTTGCACCTATAAAGTTTGTACTATTATCAAAAATAAGTGCATGAGGCATGCCAAACCTATTCACGATTTGTTATTGAACAAATCATGTAGTGGTAGATGATGTACAATCGGTAACGATGACTACTTCTACCCATTTTGTGAAATAGTTAATAGTAACAATAATGTCAACTTTTCCATTAGACATCAATGTAATAGCCCCATAAAGTCAATACCCCATATGTCAAAGGGTTCTAAAGATTAAATTCACTGTTGTGGATCTTCCATTCTAGCAGTCATTCCCCCATCACGTTGGTAGTGCTCACAAGATTGGACAAAATGATGGTCATCCCAAAATAATGTAGGCCAATAATATCCTACAAGTAAGATTTTAATGGTTGTTCGTCTCCTAGCGTAATGTCCCCGACAAGGGCCCTAATGAGCATATTGGAGAACTCACAATTGATCTATGTTGTGCCATCAAAACACACCTTGTAAAGGTGTTGGTTGATTTCCATGAAATGTTTGGCTTGGTTGATTTCCATCAAAGCCTTTCCGGTGTTTCTTGTGTAAGAAGATAAGTAAGAATTCTACTATACCAATTTTTATCGATGGGTGGTTGATTATTTATTACACCTACAAAGAGGAGTTCATTAGGAAAGTGATCAAAAATTGGATATTCATCCTCTTTGTTGTCCCATTGCAACCAAGATAAATGATCAACAACAACATTCTTGGTTCCTTTACGATCTATTACCATGATATCGAACTCTTGCAAGATCACAAGCCATCATATGATGTGAGGTCTCACCATTGGTTTATTCATAAGGAACCAAGTCGCACTATGATCTATGTCTACAAATACCTTATAGCGTAATACATAGTGCCTAAATTTTTCTAGTGCAAACACAATAGTCATTAATTCTTTTTCTATTGTGGTATAGTTGAGCTGTGCACTAGCAATACTTCAACTTGCATAGTGAATGTAATAGGGACATTTTTGATCATCTAACTATGTAAGTACGGCTCCTTAAGCAAAGTTAGATGCATCAGTCATTATCTGGAATGGTCTAGACCATTCAGGAGCTTATAGAATGGGTGCTTCTACAAGCTTTTGCTTCAAGGTTTGGAAAGCTAGCTCACATTCCCTAGTCCATTGAAAGGGCACATCATTCTTCATTAATTTTACTAATGGTTTTGCAATCAATGAAAAGTTCTCAATGAAGCATCTATAATAGCCAGTATGTCCAAGGAATGATTGAATATCTTTTATAGTTTCAGGTTGACGAGTGATTCCTTGGATGACTTTAATTTTTTTGATATGTACCTCTATCCCTTTTTGTGAAATTTTATGTCCTAATACAATGCCCTCTTGGACCATTAAATGGCGTTTCTACCAATTTAGCCTTAGGTTGGTTTTAACACATTGTTTTAATACTTGCTCTAATCAATTCAATGCATGTTCAACGTTTGCTCCATAGGTGGAGAAATTGTCCATGAAAACCTCCACACCATTCCCTATTTGCTGTTGAAATATACTAAGAACCAAACATTGAAACGTTGCTGGAGCATTGCACAAGCCAAACAACATCTACCTATATGCAAATGTCCGCCAAGGACTCGTGAATGTAGTTTTGGCTTGGTCCTCTAGTGCTGTTTGGATTTGGTTGTACCCACTATAACCATCCAAAAAACTATAGTAATAGTACCTTGCAATGGTATCTAAGACTTGGTCAACAAATGGTAATGGGAAATGGTCTTTAAATGTTTCCATGTTTAATAGCCTAAAGTTTATACACATCCTCCATTTACCCATCTTTTTAGGCACAATTACTAATGGACTAACCCATTTACTATCAATAATGGGATAGATGAACATGGCCCCCAAAAGTTGTTCAATTTCTTCCTTCACTACCTACCTAAGCTTTGGGTTTAGTTGTCTTTGCGATTGTCATTGAGGCTTCATAGATGGGTCAATGTAAATTCTATGTTGGCATATCTTAGGATCAATTTCGATTAATTCAGGATATGACCAAGAAAAGGCTTTTGACCATTTGTTTATCATCTTTAGCAAATTTTTTTTGTTGAGGAGCAAGCTTAGCATTAATGATTACCGATTTTCCATTCTCGAGAAATGTATACTCCATATTAGTGGTCAATAGTTATAATTTGAATGGCTCTTGGTTAAACTTGTCAGGGATTTCAAACTTTCTCCAGTTAATATTTTTGATGCCAGTGCTTGAAAGTTGACAATGAACTTCCTCTAATGCATCTATGGTATCAATGTAGGCACAACTCAAGCTCTTAGTTCATTCCATGCATAAATTTGAATTACTTTCTTGGTTAGCTACCATCCACTGGGTGGCTTCCTATCTTGTGGTTGCTGCATACAGGCATCTTTGTATGTTAGTTACTTATGCACACTGATTGCATGCAGGCAATGTTAAGCATCATACAAACCAGGACTTTTGCACGTAGTCACCGTATGTCACTGTATGCAATGCATGAAACTTTCTTCTTCTCAATCTTCCCAAATGTATTTTCTTTTGATATGTCTAGGAAAAGATCACGTATTCCTAGGTGTGCATCAATTGTACTCAGCCATGCTCTTCCCATTATGATTTGGAAGTCTTCCTTACAATTATTGACTAGGATAACTAGGAAATCAGTTAGATAGGACCATCCACAAATAGTGGTAACAATGTCCTCCACTAATCCCAATGGAATAGTGATGGACTAGTTAGCCAACTCTAAAAGAATGTTACTATTCTTTAGTGGAGGTAGGTTCCAAGCTTTATAAATTTCTTGAGAGATAAAGTTAACACTAGAACCTGAATCCAAAGGAGCTTTGCAAGGCTTATTTCCAATGATTTGCAAATATAAAAGAGGACTTCTAAGATCCAAGAATTTCCTAGGAAGATGGCCAACTTTAATCCAATTAGTAATGCCATGCATTAACATGAAAATATGCGTTGGGTATGATTTTTGGTTTGAGGGAAGCTCTAAAGATTCAAATGATTATAAGGTATTTGGATAATTAGCTACTTGTAGTTGTAAGGACTTGGTTGGATTGTTGGTTCTACAGAAAGGTATCATCTTTGGGTAGTTTTTTGAACCAATAGTAGGTTGAAGATTGACAACCCTTATAGCATTACGTTGTTGTGGTTAGGTAGGAAGTTCACCCTGCATAGTTGGAGGAGGTGGTAATGGAGTTGAGGGTGTAAGAGATGTGGACAGATGAGAATGATAGTATGTATGTGGAGCATCACTCCTTGGAGAGGAAGTTCTGTAATATTTGAGGGTTTGGTAGTGAGGCTAAAGAGTGACATGACTAGTAGAGCTATGTGGAGAGATCAGTTGCTGAATGTAATACCCGTATAGGTCTAGTTGATGCTAAGGGTGCTATTGATGTAGTGGTGGCATTCCCCATGACTGTGGGTGTTTCCATCATTCATACTATTCATGTAGTTGTGATGGAGCTCCACTTGGATAATATTTCCAGGGTTGGTGGAACTACCTTGGATTACCTTGAGGATAAGATAACCTTCTGGGTGTTTGTTGTCTATTCAATCATGGATTTAGTGCATACACCCTAGACTCTTACAGATGTGACACTATGAGGAAACATCCCTTAAGATGATCATATTGGAAAATTTCACATCTACCATCATCGTCTATGTCCGAATCCACAACCTCTTCAATGATGACAACCTTTCCCTTACCCTTGTTATGCGCATACTCAGCTTGTCTCTTTTTCGTCCTCTCTCAGTCACTACGTTGCTCCCTAGAATCCTCTACTATTTTTAAGATGGTTTGAAATTTACCTTCTATGGAATTCCACATTTGATCTACCTTTGCCAATACTTTTGCTGTAAATTTTTGAATGGGAAAATTTTTTCTAATCACCATCTCTTCAAGTGCTGACTCTTCTTCATCTTTGCAAAATCTAACTTCCTTCTTTTGGAGGGAAGGATCTCTATTCTACTCCTCTACACTTTCTCTTTTCCTCAACTCACCTTCCCCCATGGAAACTTATTCTAACAATATTTGTATTTGATGGGATGTAAGCTTGGATACCCTTCCTTGGGCATAAGTCTCAAGTGGTTTTCAGGTTTCATACCTAAGCCCATCTACAAGATGGTGTAGTTGTTCCTTTTGGGAGTAACCATGGATAGGGAAATAATGTAATAATGTATAGTATTGGGCCATGGTAGCATTCAAGGATTTGTGTCCTCCTTGTTTCCATCCTTAGATTTGCTTACACAGGTTGGACACTCAGGAGTATATTTAATACTTATTGTTGAATAGCTCCAACATGGTACTATATCGATGAATGGATTCTAGTTCAAAAGACTGATACTAGCTTTTTTCTTCCTTGATCAGTGTCTATGAAAACAACTTTACCTTTTGCCATTCATTTTCTATATTTTGCAGGGCACATGCGTCATGCAATGATTATAAATGGTTTTGAGGATAAGCATTGTATCTCCCTTTAAATTGTGGGATGTTATTCATGTCTAGTCTATTGATCCTACTATCTTTTTGGTGCCTTGTTGGGATCTTAACAACCTATGTTATATCTAACATACTTCTAGTGGAGTAGGGGTTCATCATGATCAGGCTATCTATGATGTCTATGATGCCTATGTTGTTCCCTACTTTGTCTTCTTTCGTGACGTGTCTCTCTAGAATGCCCTTGCCCCCTTTCTCTACTATTTTGTCGATGGTTTCTATCTTGTCTACCCTTGTTCTCATGGTCTCACCATTTGCGACTATGTTCAAATCCTAATGGAGAGGGAGAAGGAGATGATGATGGTCAAGAGGAAGGAGGACTGGCATCATGACGATACCTATTATCTTCTCTTCGGTGGTCATGGCCTCGATCGTGGTTACTATCGGAATGTCCATCATTATCATGCATTTGTGTTCCTTTTTAAATCCTTTGTGTTCATTGATACTAGAACCTGGGTTATGAGTAGTTGAGTGAAGATTCTGATACACAACTCCTTGACCAAAGTCAACGAGAGGAACATTGTTTTGTGGAAAATCTCCCGAGACAAGTTCAGCATCCTCATTTTCACTTAGGGCATATGAGAAATCCTAAGACCACTTTCCCTTTATAGATTTGTAATTTTTCTCTTATTGAAAATACCTCTAGCATGATGCATCTATGGGTTGATAATCTCTTGAATCTTGTTCATGCACAATGTACTCCGACTGTAAGTGCTACATACCAATTTTTGTGAGAGCACGACGAAGCATGCTTGGGATTGAGCAATTGGGGGGTAGCACTATGTTACCTTCTAAATCATTTCATCATAGCTATTCATCCTAGTGAAGGATAAAGGTAAATTTTGGTACATACTCATCATGATGAGTGTATACCATGAGAAACTGTTAGGTAATTGGTGGATTATCTTTTGCACTCCACCTTCGATTGTTCATGGTATCAAACCTAGTCAGTGAAACACTCTCATAAGAAGAAGGAGACATGATTAATTACTTAGTGTGCAACACCCTTCTCTGGTAATTGTAGGATAGTTAACTCTAAGGGTTCGTTCCAATGATGGAAAGATTTCCTAAGTTCTAATTAGTGCATAAACAACAAAATCCCTAGCAACAATGCCAATGATGAGCAGTGAGGTATTGCTACGCCCAACCATATGAATATGAGCATTCATGCATGATCTAGTTAAACTTCAAGGATTAAGTGCTTATGCTCCTACATGGAACAAGGATGATTTATGTAGTCATTGTCTTGCCAAGCTTACTTGTAAGGCACAATTGTATGGTTAAGTAAACTTGAGGTATATGATTTTCATGTTTTTTATATTTTCTATCTTAGCCTTCTAAGTGTGTGCAATGAAAAGATTTAGTTAACTAATGGATTTTTTATAACTCTGATGTGAATCAAATCCTAACACTAGCATTCTTTGAACACATTATAAACTAGTGCAACACTGCTGAGATTGCCAAACACTACTTGTTACTGGGTTACCAAGTGTTTCACGTATGCTCGAAGTGGTCGTGATCAGCATGCTAAGTGTGCTAATTTGTTGATAATTAACAATTCAATAGAAATAACATTGACTAACTAATGAAAGCATCAAATAATAGTAAATAATATTAAATGCAATAATTAAGATATTTTGAATGTTGCAAGGTTTATCACAAAGTTCATCTTTATTTCTGAACACAAGGTGTGCTCAGGTACACAATGCTTGAATAAAGATATGTTCACTTTATGACTTCTATTGCGATCACTCAAAAATAATTCTAACTCTGGAAAGGAAAAACTACAAGAGTTTGGCTAAAGAACTAAGAAAAAAATTCAAACCAAGTGCCCTTGTCTCTTATTTATAGGCAATGAGATAGCCTTCGACATCGCATGTCTAATATCACTTTAGCATCTCTGATATCGTGTATCCAACATTGAGGGTTCAATATCAGGGATCATCACAAAGAAAGAGATCTCACTAGAGAACAAACACCACTAGTAGAGCAAGCAGAGCAGGAAGGTCAGTTCTTCAACATTCATCAATAAACACTTGCTACCAAACACTCTACACAAGCAAAGGCTGAAGCACAACAAGTGTCAAAATAAGGATAGTGCATCATACTATCACCTAAATGCCTCCAGGTCATGTTGGAAAAGTTTGTTATGTCCATAGTCATTGTGGAACTTAAGTTTGGTCCTTTCATGGAGTTTTTACCAGAGCCATGAGAACAAGACTCCAATCATGTCCCTTGTGGCTCACCTTGACAACAAGTGGAGGTTGGTACTTAGGGAAAACCCTTTAATTTTGGCAAAATAAACAAGCTAATGCTATAGTGAAGATAGAGGAAATTTTTGTGTCATACTTAGTGGAGGCGATAGCCAAAGCCCTCAATTTGCAAAATGAAGGAGCTAATTTCATGCATATATCAATAAGGTTTGACACTGATATGAAGAGATTATGACTACACAAAGCTTATGGCAAGAAAGATAAGAAATATCATGAGCTAACTTCAAAAGAGAAAGTATATTTCAAAATTGGCACCTACCACTTGTTCCCAACTAAAAGGCTTAACAGAATATCTACTTATGTGGCCAGAGGAAGTATCATCCTAATGGGAAAATTCAATGTAAACATTGTCCATTTGTACTTCCTCAAAATTCAACAATGATTTGAAGAGAAGGTAAGGAAGCCTACACTACCATTTCCTATCTATTCAAGAACCTATGTAAGTAGGCAAGTATTTTGGATTACAAAAATGATGTTTTGAAAAAGGTTTAAAATGCTTCATATGTTGAAATTTCATAACCCATGTCACTAAATAAAGATTAATTGCAAAAATAGGTAGGCACTAAGGGAGAAACAAGGTCAACTCTTTCTAAAATCATCCAAACTACTATTTAGTAGCAACAACAATAGTAAGAACAACAACAACAAGTTCCACCACCACCATCACAAGATTACAGGCCCTCAATTAGCTATCTATAGTAAATTGCAAATATAGCTAGGTGGGCAACATTAGAGGGGATCAATCTCTATAAAGTAATAGAAGATGTAGTCAAGCCCAACATCTCAATGAACATTGCTAGTGGGCAAATATCATTGCAATTAGGAGGAGGAGAGGCTTGGTCACAATAGATTTTTGGGAATGTTGAAACATTTCAAGTGATGCTAGAGACTGAAGAAGGAGCCACAATAGTGGTTATGTAGCATCAAGATGTAGTGGGAACCATAGAAGTGATCACTAATCACATTAAGGAGTCTTTCAATGTTTATATTAAGTCATTAGTTGATTTTTTAGGAGTAAGAGATGCTCAAATACTTGTCAGTTCCTCAACGATTCTTGCTAAACATGAAGATTGAAAGGATTAAGACCATTGAGAGAGAGAAATTTAAGAAATGAGAAAGAGTCAAAATAACCTAACATTAGACTCCATGATAAAACATAAAGAATGCATAGAAATGAGGAGTTGGTCCACACCCCCAACAAAATTGAGGTAAGAGATAAGCCACTTCATTTCTATTTACATTAATTCATACTTATACATGAAGTGATGAAATAATATTCCCACATTATATTTTGGCTAATCCCTTGATTTTAGGATTTCTTCTTCCTCACCTTTTATACACTTCCTAATATTTATGAAATATCTCTCATACACACCTTGAATGGGTACATGCTAATATTATCATCCTCTTAGGTTTTCATATGCCATATATTTAATGTTGGCATTATCCTCACAAAGATGTACTCAAAAAACTATTGCATATAGGGCAAGTTATGCAAAATCTCTTTAATATCCTAAGTGATATCACTGCAATTTAGTCTAATCTAATAGCCACTATAGAAAAGTTGGTCATGGCATAGACTAGCGGAAAGCATTCTTAGAATGAAGTTTGTAGATCACAAGAAGAGCTCGTGATCATGAAGATATAAAAGAGACATCCAACGCAATTCATTACACCTAACCAACTCAATCAATTACATACTAAGCATATGAATTATTTCATTGACGATAATCTACAAATGGAATGAGAGAAAGCGAAAGCAGTATGGGATGCCTTAGTAGCTGAAGCATAGGCCTACACACATGCCAAGGGACTCACTATCCTACAAGAAGAAAATAAATAGTTATCTACAAATAATGCTCAGTTGACCAATGTGAAGAAACAAAAGAACATCCTCAATGAGAGCATTCAACAACTCTGAGAGTGATGAGTGATGAGGTACCCCTACACTCAACCATACAAATATGAGCATTTCACACACGATCTAGTCGCACTCCGCAGACGGGCTAGTTGTGGTATCTAGATAGTTACTCGTTGATTGTAGTTCGTTGTCTTCCCACCTGGACTAGTATTTTATTTTTCATATATGGTTTCATCCAGAGCGAGGTGTATGATGTGTTCCTAAACTAATGCTACTCCTAGAGGCAATGGAAAATAATCTTAGCTAAGCTAGGAGGGAAAAGGGAAAGAGAGAGATATACTAAGAGGAGATAGGGAGAGAGAATCTAAGCTAGCCTAAGTGCCATGAGCATCCATTCCTTAATCATCCATACACATCCTAGACCTCATGCATGACTACTACTAGGATTACCAAGCACAGATCCTAGGTATGCTACTGCATTACCAAGTATTCACACTTAAATGCTTGTAATTAAGTCATACTCATTCCATGTTTAAGGAGTTTCAGGTGAAGAGATATTAACTATGAAATTAATAAATAACAACAACAATTAAATAATTAAACTAAGTGAATGTTTCAATGATGAAGTAATCTTGATCTTTATTGTCATTCATGTGCATGTCCAAGTACATCACACTCAAATAAAGGATGCCATACAATTACAATCATCACACTACAGGCAAGCACTAGGAGAAAAGAGTTGAGAGGAAAAGCTAACAAAAAGATCCTACACTAAACTTGACTCTTAAAATTAACAAAAGTACTAAGGACTAATAGACCTCCATCCCATGTGTCTACATGTGTATTTATAGGTCCATGCAAGAACCACAATATCACAGATCCATTATCATTGTTGGGTGCAATATCACGTACTCGATATCATGTATTCAATATCATGGGTCTAATATCGCAACTAGATGAATCACAATTCATGGTACCCCCATGACCGAATGAAAACTCACCCTCGAGTCAAAATGAGAACAAGCCACATTGATTACACAATGGATAGGTATGGGATTATTGACTGACAAAGAACCTATTCATGCCATAGTCAAGGACTCAATAGAACAAAATTGGACACAACATGAAAAAGTGAAAAATTCCTAAAATTACAAAATTGGGTGGAACCCATGTGGTTCCTGGTAGCGGTGGCTCCTCCATGGGTTGCTTTCCTTTGTCTAGATTTGGGAGGTGATGATGTTGTAGTGCCTGGAGTTTCTCCTCTTTAGTTCAAGGGTCCTATGCTATCCATGGTGATGCTCTAATGTTTGATGGAGTAGGCACCTCCCATGGACATGGTAGTTGCAAAAACATTGTGTTTTCCTTGATGTACTAGGCCGCAAACAACCATTGTTCCTCCTTGTAGGCTCTGGCTTTATCTCTGTACTCCTGAAAATCTGTAAGGCTTTGAGCCAAGTCTATTGCGACATCTTTTTATCTTTCGTAGCTTGCTTTAACCACCTCCAATTCAAAATTTGTAGCTTCCAACTTTTGCAATGTCTTCTTGTGTTTTGCAAATTCTGGTTCATACTTGGCATAGGTGGTAGCTACCTACTTCTTGAGCTTTATCCTCAGGAACCTTGCTATCAACATGGCTAGATTGGCATACCTTAGATTTTTCAACTCTATGTATTTTGTAAAATCTTAAATTTGTAGTTCCCAACTCCTAAGTTCCACTTGGTAGACAAATGCATATGTATCTAATATGGCCAACCAATCAGTGTGTGGTGCACTAAAAGTGTTGATGTGGGCCTTGGCAATATGGATCTCCTTATCGATGATTTGTTTGTACATTCCCACATAGTCTCGAAAGTGCTCTTTTAATTTTTCATGCCACTTGGCCTCGTTCTACCATGTGCTTATTTCGATGGTCATCTTCTGACGGATGGCATGTACCTCCTCCATTGAGAGGGTTCAATTTTTCCTAGCCAAACGGTTCATTTCCTTGTTAACCCTAATTATTTGTTCTCATAGTCATTGATAATTCTCTTCAAGAACATTCTTTTGTTTTTCCATGGAGGTTAACCGAAGATTGTTAGCAACAAGCTATTTATTTTCTTCTTGTAAGACCTTGAGTGCCTTTGCAGGCACATAAGTTTGCACTTGTGCCATGGAGGCATTCTAGTCAGCCTTCTCTTTTTCCTCTACCACCTTTTTATTTTCCATTAGCAATTTGTTGAGTTTCTCAGTCCTAAAGGTGTACAACTAGTCTACGGGAACAAATTGAGAGGGATCTAGCTGTGTGGCCTGCAAGGTTACAAGCCTTTCTTACAATCTTGTGACTTTTACTTCTATATGCTCGGCCCTCATCTCTATCATGACCAGCTTTCCTTTGGTGGAGATGAGGTCTGATTGTGTTGTCATAACATCCTATGGAATGTCAAACAAGGACATCATCTCCTATCCTATTTGTAGCAATTGATCAAGCACATCCTCATGCTTTGTAGGAGTCATTGAGGGGTCAACAAGAGTTTGAGCATCTCGTGCTCCTGTGACATTTATCGGTGACATAATAAGAATGTTGAAAGATTCTTTAATGTAGTCTGTGACCACCTCTATGGCTCATATTGCATCCTGGTGCTGCATGAAAACCACTATGGCTCCTTCACCAGTCTCTAGTTGCACCTGAAAGGATGTAGCATTCCCTAAAATCTATTGTGACCAATAACTCTCCTCTCCTCCTATCGAAATGGAAACCTCACCCCATGCATGATATATAGAGATAGTGGATCATATGGTGTCATTGATGTCGCAGAAAATATTTGCATCATCACAACTTCCCCAACTGACTGTCTCAGCGATGGCCTGGAGATGGCTCATTGATGGTTGATAGTCCTATGGTGGTGATGGTTGATCTCGTTGGCTCATGCTAGGCCCTACCTCTTATTGTTGACTAGGTCTCATGGTTAGATGTTGGTTGGGCCCTACAAGTTGAGTTGCAGTGTACCCCATTGTCTATTCTTACTCTTGTTCTAGCCCTAGCATCTCACCAGCAATCTTCCTTACAGCTAGTGGCTTTAGCAGTTCAGCATATGAAGCATTTTGGGCTTTTCTGATGACATCATTAGTGTATCCCCAAATGCCAGCATGCTTGCACATCTTCTTGATGAGACAAGGGAATGGCGACGTGAACTTCCCTATCTTACATTCTTCAAACTACCTTAAGATCTCCATGAAATATAGATGAGGTAGGTTAGCATTAACCTTTCCCTTCAATATTACACTTCCTCTTACTGCATATGTTGAAATTCTATTTATTCCTTTTATGGGGAAGATGTGATAAGTTTCAATTTTAAAGTAGATTTTTTCTTCCAACGTCAACTGTCCACAGATCTTATCTTCTTTACCATATGCCTTGTCTAACCAAACCTTACGTGCATTAGCATTAGAGTGAGTGGACAAGCGAGCAACCTTTGGCCCTATATTCGGAAGGTTTAACACTTCCAAAATAGCTTGGATGGAGAAGTCAATAGACACACCGCAAATGTTAAGTATTGTGCCTTCTTCTTTATTGTGCCAGAATTGGTCCATTTCTCCTAAGTACTAGGCACCACTTTCAGAGAGGATGGGCCATAATGGAGACCCTTTGAGGTGATCTCTAATGGCCTTGGGAGAATATTCTATGAAAGGTTTGAAGTTCAATTCCATGATCATGGTAGCTAATGTGGACTTTTCATGGATGGCTTGGACACACTCAGGGGGCAACATGAGGTGTCGTCCCTGTTCAGGCACTACAGCAGCTCCACCTTTCTTCTGTCTTTATTACAAACTACTAGGGTCTTCTTGATGGATACTAAATGATTGCTCCTCCTACTCTTCATGTTGTTTTGTAGGCATCTATCCTCTACCTCTCCTAGGTTGCTTAAACACACCTTGAGAGGGACCTTCTTGTTGTCTATGCTTTGGGGCCATCTGCAATCGCATGGGTTAAGCATTAGTAAAGTTATTTACCCAAGTTAAGTTATACCTTACTTATTGCCTTAATGAGTTTGTTCTATTTTCATATGATTATAAGGTTAGGAGTTTTTATGGAAATGTCCCAAAAATATTTTTATAATTGATCCACTTTGCGTAGGTGGTTTCAAAGTGTAATTCTTGGTATAGATAAGGAGATGTAATTTTTTTGGCACATGTTTATTATTATTTTTATAACTAATTAGCCTTGACAATGTCCTTAGGGTAATGAAGAATTTCAAAAAATTTATGCATAACTCGATGTGTACCCCTCCCCCACAACTAAGCTGAATACTCTAGGTTCAAGTAGGTTTAGACGAAATGAAAATCAGAGCACCAACGAGTGAGTTATGATGAGTGAGGCAAGAGATGTGCAATCGCAAGTCATAGAAGAAAATTTTAAAAAATTCTCTCATATGAACAGATTCAAATGATGTTGATAGGCATGGGGGGCCCATGTATATATATAATTTAAGGATGCAATATTGCGTACCTGCTAGCAGGGACCCGATATAGCATCAAACTTGCTATCGGGGACCCAATATCACGTCTTATCAAAATGAGGTATTTGGAAAAGTTACCAAATTTCAATTAAATTTTTAGATTTTTTGAAATTCTAAGGTATAAAATAAGGATGTGTAAGTCAATGGAAATGGGTCTAGTGTAATATAAATTAGTCTTGAAGGCACAAAGAATATAATGGTGTAAAGTTTGACAATGAAAATCATGAAGAGTAAGGGGGAAAAGGACATGTGTGAGCTCATAGGGACATTTGAACTTGAAGGATCATAAGGGAAAGAAGAACTTTGGTAATGCATAGAGGGTAAAAGATGATGTGCAGAACATGTGTTACAAGTGTAAATTACAAGGGTTACGCAAGTGGGTCCTCCCCAAAGTAGGTTCTAACCTATAGTTCCATTGCATAACCACACCTTAAAATGTCCATGGGCACTAGAAGGATTAAATGCAATCTATATCAATTTAGCAAAACACACACATGTAAATATCACCGCGATGAGAGATGAATCCTAGGCTACCCAAATCACAAGTCACAATTACACAAACAGCGAGGTAAGGGGAATTGTAGACGGGATTGTAGAGATCAGGACATGAGGTAACAGACCCAAGGCACAATGAATCCCATGTGTAAGACATGATTAATGTGTCATTAACCCATCATTCCAAAATCATAACCAAGTCCATTCCTCTGATCAGTGACATCACATTGCTTCATCCAATGATGGACAACCATAAGAGCACCATGACAGCAAGGCATAAAATCACTTGACATTTCATTCAAGGGAGGAGTGGTTTTGCTTGTGGCACTCATTTTTTTTGTTTTTTTTTGTTTTTGAAGTATTTCCTTATCTAGAGAACCTGCCTACCTTTAGGCATGGGTACATGTCTTTCCAATGGAACCCCCTAGAATAGCATTATTTTATATTTTTTTTTGGTTGAGTGCCTTTTGATTACTATTACTCCCATTTTTTGTTAGATCTATAAGGATCTTAGTACAACCAAGCTACATGGTAACTCCCACGGATGTCACCAAAGAGAATCCACAAGTCCCCTTGGTGTCACACTCTGGTCATTCCCTCTTGGTCCATCCTTCTTCACTCTGGGTACAATAACATAAAATTACTTTAAGTTTTAATGATTAGGAATATCATTGTACGCAGGCTAGAACCTCTTATTAATAGGATGGGTGGATGGATGTTGTGCTCTCGCTATTCAAATAATTAGTCACCTGAGACTTGATAGCATAGAACAACACCTCAACAAACAAGTCACATGAGTGTTCTATTCGTGGATGAGATTACTTACAAAAAAAAATAAAAAGATAAAAGGACAAAAATATAATAAGTTCAAAAAGTGAAAAACTGAAAAACTGAAAAACAAAAATTTCAAAATTAAAGAAAACAAAAAATATTTATTAATCCTACTTGTCATTAGAATGGGGGGTATCCCACATAGCTAAATGGTTGAGCATGGCTAGGATTAATAAATGAAGAATTAGGATCCTTGCATGTTGGAAATTTTGGGACTCGGTCATACTTACCCCATTGGGGTTTACACACTTTATTATAGTAAGCATAGTGGGGCAATTTATAAAGTGTAGTTAATTGATGATGAGTGGTTGACCCATTATCACACTCGTGACCATAAGATGGTATGTAAGTCTTGATCTGTCTCCTTTGGTGGCTATATTCATTGGGCCATATGGTTGTTGGAGTATTTGTTGCTGGCTCAAGGAAAGTAACATGAGGTGTTGGATTCGAGGCGAAGGATGCACCATTGTGTTGAACTTGTGCTAATTTGGAGGATGCAGTGGGCTTAAGATTGTGGTGTCCCTTCTTATGGTCATGCCTAAAGAAGGGGTGTCTTCGATGTTGAGGAGAGCTCCCACTACTGTTGTCAGCAGAAGCACAAGTAATATTCATGGGTTGCTACTGTGGTGCAAACCCTTTTGGAGCACTTGGTGGCAATGTAGAAGGAGGTGAAGGATGAGAATTTTGAAATTGAGGAGAAGTGTAAGCTATCCAAGCTGGTGGTTGTGTTGGAGAGGATATGGGTTGATAGTATTGGGGAGAATGATAATAATGTGGTGAGATAGAGGAGGCTAACCCAATAGGGGAAATAGAATTTTGGACTTGATAAGCACTTAGATTCAGATGGTATGAAGGGTGTAACCAGTATGTGGGTGGCCTCCCCCATGACTAGGATTATTGCCACTATGATTGAACACGATATCTCTATACAAACTCTGGATGTAACACTCTTTCCCAATGCTCCTATAAATGTGAAAAGATTGGACATTGGCCCTTGGGGTGATCATACAAGTAAATGTTGCATTGATACGTAGGATTAGTAATTGAGCTCTTATTTTTTTCAACCCTTCCTTCTGATTGTCTAAAGGTATTTTGTCCTACTTCTTGGGTTGTCATGACTCTACCTCCAATAATGTTGGAATATTCTCTACATTTTTTATGCATCCATTCCATCATATCATTGATCTTTGCCTCAATTTCATCCAATGATTGTAGTTTTGGCAAAGATGGTTCTACCTCCTTGAGGCAAGTTGATTTCACCTCTTCATAATCATGTGTCCTTTTTGATTTTTGGGCTTCTTGAGATTTTTCAGCATTCTCCCATTGAGCAAATTCTCCTTCTTCTTTTACTACCTACTTGATAAGCTCTTGGAATTGATGGGTTTGTAGCTCATATAGTTGACCTTGGACATACATCCCTAGGGTCTCCCTTGTTTCATTACGAAGCCCATCTATGATATGGTACATTAGCCTTTACTTGGAGAACTCATGGCCTGGGCAATTGTTTAACAATGCATAATATCTTTCTAAGGCCATGTCCAAGGATTCATGTTGCGCTTGTTTCCACTCTTGGATTTGTTTCCTCAAGGTTGACACTCTTGCATAGGTTTGATATATTTCGTTGAAGAGCTCTACCATTGTTAGCCAATGTCAAATTGATTTTTGTTTTAAAGACCTATAGCATACTTTTGCATGGCCAATGAGTTTCATAGAAAAGAGCTTAAGTTTCTACCATCCATTATCGATGTTGTTCCATGCACAGGCATTGTAGAAGGCTTGTCAATGTTGTTGTGGATCTAAATCGTAGCCTCCTGAAAACTTAGGAATTTGTTTTAAGTAAAGCCTAGGTAGATGACTTTTCTTACGATGCCTACGGGATATTTGAATAGCCACTTGTATTTTTGTTAGGCTTGTAGTGGCCAGTAGGGGTTCATCGTCACTAGGTATGTTATGCATTCATGAGTTGGGACAATGTTGTCTTCGTTTATGTTTATAGGAAATCCCTACATTAGATTTGATACTCCAAACTTCATCTTCATCATCATATAATTCATTTGTTCTCCAATGAATTGCCTTACTTGTTGTTTCATTATCATAGTCTTGTGAGAGAGACATGGTTGTGTGAATTTGTATGTGACTTAATTGAAATTAATTTCTTTTCTAAAAGATGTATAATAAATACTTTGTTACAATGATCTTGTATGATGTAACTAATCTAAATAACTAGCATCGTCCCCGGCAACGGTAGCAATGATGAGTGGCCAGGTACCCCTACACTCAAGCATACAAATATGAGCGTTTCATGCATGATTCGGTTGAACTCCATAGACGGGCTAGTTTTGGTATCTAGATAGTTACTCATTGATCGTAGCTTGCTATCTTCCCACCTAGACTAGTATTTGCTTTGTCACGTGTGGTTTAGTCTAGAGTGAGATGTATGATGTGTTCCTAAACTAATGCTACTCCTAGAGGCGATGGAAAATAATCTTAACTAAGCTAGGAGGGAAAACAGAAAGAGAGAGCTATACTAAGAGGAGATAGGGAGAGAGAATCTAAGCTAGCCTAAGTGCAATGAGCATCCATTCCTTAATCATCTGTACACATCTTGGACCACATGCATGACTACAACTGGGATTACCAAGAGCAGATCCTAGGTATGCTACTGGGTTACCAAGTAGTCACACTTAAATGTTTGTGATTAAGTCATACTCATTCCACGTTTAAAGAGTTTAGGGTGAAGAGATATTAACTACGAAAGTAATAAATAACAACAACAATTAAATAATTAAACTAAGTGAATGTTACAATGATGAAGTAATCTTGATCTTTATTGCTAGTCATCTGTGTGTCCAAGTACGTCACACTTGAATAAAGGATGTCATACAATTAAAATCATCACACTGCAGGCATGCATTGGGAGAAAAGAGTTGAGAGGAAAAATTGAAAAAAAGATCCTACACTAAACTTGACTCTTAAAACTAACAAAAAGACTAAGGACTAATAGACTTCCATCCCATGTGCCTACATGTGTATTTATAGGCCCATGCAGAAACCACAATATTGCAGATCTGATATCATTGTTGGGTGTGATATCATGTACCTGATATCGTGTATTTGATATCATGGGTCTAATATCGTAACTAGATGAATCACAATTCATCATACCCCCATGACTGAATGAAAACTCGTCCTTGAGTCAAAATGAGAACAAGCCCCATTGATTACACAATGGATAGGTATGGGATTATTAAGTAATAGGGAATCTATTCATGCCACAATGGAGGACTCAATAGAAAAAAATTGGACACAACACAAAAAATTGAAAAATTCCTAAAATTACAAAATTGGGTGGAACTCATGTGGTTCCTGGTGGTGGTGGCTCCTCCATGGGTTGCCTTCCCTTGTCTTGTGCTCTAGGTTTTGGGAGGTGATGACATTGAAGTAGTACTTGGAGTTTCTCCTCTTCAGTTCAAGGGTCTTGTGTTGTCCATGTTGATGCTCCAATGTTTGATGGAGTTGGCACCTCCCATGGGCACAATAGTTGCAGAAACATTATGTTTTCCTTGACATACCAGGCCACAAAAAATCATCGTTCCTCCTCATAGGCTTTGGCTTTGTCTCTGTACTCCTAAAAATCTATAAGCCTTCAAGCCAAGTCTATTGCAACATCTTTTTGTCCTTGGTAGCTTGCTTTAACCACCTTCAATTTAGAATTTGAAACTTCCATCTTCTACAACATCTTCTTGTGCTCTACAAATTCTACTTCATACTTGGCATAGGTGGTAGCTACATGCTTCTTGATCTTTGTCCTTGACTGCCTTGCTATCAACATGGCTAGATTGGCATACCTTAGATTTGCCAACTCCATGTATTTTATAAGATCTTGAATATGCAGGTCCTGGCTCTTAAGTTCTTCCTGGTGGGCAAATGCATATGTATCCAATATGGCCCACCAATCAATGTGTGGTGCACTAAAAGCATTGATGTGGGCCTTGGCCATATGGATCTCCTTCTTGATGATTTATTTATACATTTCCACCTAGTCTCAGAAGTGCTCTTTTAATTTTTCATGTTGCTTGGCCTCGTTCTACCACAGGCTTATTTCGATGGTCATCTTCTGACAGATGATGCATACATCCTCCATTGAGAGGGTTTAATTTTCCCTAGCCAAACGGTTCATGTCCTAGTTAACCCTGATTAGTTGTTCTCACAGTTGTTGAAAATGATCTTTGAGAACATTCTTCTGTTTTTCCACAGAGGTCAACCAAAGATTTTCAGCAACAAGTTATTTTTTTTCTTCTTGTAAGACCTTGGGAGCCTTGGCATGTGTGTAAGTTTGTGCTTATGCCATGGAGGCATTCAAGTTAGCCTTATGGTTTTCCTCTTCCACCTTTTTATTTTCCATCAACAATTTCTTGAGTTCCTCACTCGTCAAGGTGTCCAGCTAGTCTGCAGGAAAAAATTGAGAGGGATCCCGCTATGCAGCCTGCAAGGTTACAAGAATTTTTTGCAATCTTGCAACTTCTACTTCTACATTCTTGGCCATCATCTATATCATGACCAGCTTCCCTTTGGTGTAAATGAGGTCTGATTGTGCTGCCATAACATCAATTGGAATGTCAAACAAGGATGTCATCACCTATCCGATTTGCAACAACCGATCAAGCATGTCCTCATGCTCCGCAAGAGTCATTAAGGGACTAGCAAGAGGTTGAGCATCTCATGCTCCTGTGAATTCTCCTAGTGGCACAACAAGGATGTTAAAATATTCTTTGATGTGGTCTGTGACCATCTCTATGGTTCATGCTACATCTTTGTGCTGCATGACCACCACTATGGCTCCTTCACCAATCTCTAGTTGCACCTGAAAGGATGCAACATTCCCTGAAATTTGTTGTGACCAATAACTCTTCCCTCATCCTATCTAAATGGACACCTTGCCCCATGCACACTCTATGGAAATAATAGGTCATATGGTATCATCGATGACAAGGAATATATTTGCATCATCATGACTTCCCCAACTAACCATCTCAATGATGGCCTTGAGATGGCTTATTGATGGTCGATAGTCCTGCGGTGGTGATGGCTAATCTTGTTGGCTTGTGCTAGGCCCTAGTTCTTGTGGTTGATTGGGTCTCATGCTTAGAGGTTGGCTAGGCTCAGCAAGTTGAGTTGTAGTGGGCCCCACTGTCTATTCTTTCTCTTGTTTTAGCCCCAACATCTCACCAGCAATCTTCCTTGCAGCTGGTGGCTTCAGCAATTTAGCATATGAAGCATTTTGGGCTTTTCTGAAGACACCATTAGTGTATCCCCAAATGCCAACATGCTTTCACAACTTCTTGATGAGACAAAGGAAGGGAAACATGAACTTCCCTATCTTGTGTTGTTCAAACCACCTTAAGATCTCCATGAAATATAGATGAGGCAAGTTAGCATTAACCTTTCTCATCAATATCGCACTTCCTCTTGTTGCATATGTTGAAATTCTATTTAGCCCTTCTATGGGGACGATGTGAAATTATTTCTAATTTTTCATGTTTTTCATGTTTTTTTCTCATTTTATGTGTACAATTTTTTTTCAAATTTCCAATGAAACACATCAAATAAGGCAATATGTAGTTCCAATAAGGTGAGGATTTCTCTATGTTATCAAGTCATAAGGAACTGATTATTTGTATAGTGAGACTACAACAATCATCCATCCATTCCAATAATAAGATGTTCTTACTATGGCCATAATGATATTCTTTGTCATAATAAAATTAAAGATATAAATATCATCATTATGCCTAGATAGAAAAGTGAAGAACCAAGTAGGAATGAGAAGGGTGTGACATCAAGGGGATTTGTGGAATCTCTTGCATCACTACTGTATGTTCGATTATGTTGCTAAATTTTTAATTATATCCTTGTATATCTAATGAAAAATGAAAGTAAGAGTACAATAAGTGTTGTCTTACCATATCACAAGAAAGACATGTTACCCATGCTTAAGGTAATCCTCTGGTAAGGTTGACACAAATACAAATAACCTCTATGCACAAAATAAATTTCTAGGGATCTCACTAGAAAGACATGTTACCCATGCTTGAAGGTAGGTGGCTTCTCATAACTTTCAATAATAATAATAATAATAAAGTACAATGAATAAATGCTTCCTTTGGACAAAATGCCAAGTGATGATACTCCTTGAAATAGCAATAGTCTTATGATTGTGAATCTAAGAGGTCAAACAATGTGATGTTACTTGATAATGGTTTGGACTTGGTTTGAATCTTGGAAATAAGAGCTAATGATTAGTTTCACCACTAATAAAACACAAGAATTCATTATGCCTATGGTATGACACCTCATGTCCCAATTTTAGCAATCCTTTCTATAGTCCATGTCACCTCACTCTACAATTGATCATAACCTATGATTTTATGTAATATAGCATAATTTTTCCAACATAGTAATACTAACATGTGTGTTTTGCTAGACAAGTATGCATTAAATTCAACTCCTTAAGTGCCTAAGGACACTTTGCAATGTGGTTATACAAGGGCACTAAGAGCTAGAACCTACTTTGGGGAGGATCCACATGTATAACTCTTGTATTTCATACATGGCAAGCAATTCCACATCATATTGTCTCTTATAGAAATAATGAAATCAATAAATACTTCTCTTAGTAATCCAATAAATCCATTCATACATCAAAAATTTATTTCCCATCTCTTATGCATTTTTTCTCTTTTAAGAACTATAATAGCCTAACATTCTTTCTATATGAACTTTAAAACATTCAATTTCTGAACTTTGAGCATCATAGCTATTATATGACCTTCTAACATTTCTTACTATCTTCCTACCATTCAAATCGACTCATTTTTTTCCATCAAAAAATGCTCACAAAAATTGCAATTTTCTGAGGTGACATCCATGCTACGATGTATGAGCCCCTCATGCATCATTGATTTGATGTTATGTCAATGATGTCACACCACAAAAATTTCATATATAGCCACCGAGAGTTAGAAAAATTTTCATTCTTGTAATTTGCTATCAAAGGAGTTTTTTCTTTTCTTCATTTGAGCTCTAAAATCCTAAGTTCTGCAAGTCATAACTTTGTTCCTAAAGCTCTAATTTCCTCAATTCTAGAATGTTCTTGGTCATGGAACACTCAGCTTAGTTGTGGGGTGTGACATTAAGGAAAATCTAAGCCAATTTTTTTGAAAAATTGCCTAACTCTGGAAGATAGTTTAAGGGTAAGTAAGATAGAGTATAAAGGATATTATTATGAAATTAATAAATATAGGCCAAATAATTCAATATATTCTCTTAATAAACCATTTCAATTAATTATAAGGTACTATCAGCCTAAGAAGCTAATGACTATGAGAGATCATGAAATTGAAGATACATTTCTTAGTCGCATCATCTTGAAATTCTTCTAACTCTACAATCATTATGAACTAAAGATGTGATCTAACTAAAATAACAAGAAGGATTATGAATTATAAAGTGCTAATAAGAACACTTTGGAAATCCTAAATTCTTGATTGATTGCAATTGGCCCTAAAAAGAATACCAAAATGAGGACCCTCACAATAAGGAATCAAAAGATCAAGAGGCCAAGTGATGAGCAGTGAGGTACCCCTACACCCAACCATACAAATATGAGTGTTCATGTGTGATCTAGTCAAACTCCAAGGATTAAGTGCTTATGTGCCTAGATGGAACAAGGATGAGTTATGCAGTTATTGTCTTCCCAAGCTTACTTGTAAGGCACAATTGTATGGTTAAGTAAACTTGAGGTATATGATTTTTATGTTTTTTATATTTTCTCTCTTAGTCTCCTAAGTGTGTGCAATGAAAAGATTTAATTAACTAATGGGTTTTTTGTAACTCTAATGTGAATCAAATCCTAACACTAGCATCTATTCCCACTCTCTAGATACATCCTGAACTAGTGCAATACTACTAGGATTACCAAACGCTAGTCATTATTGGGTTACCAAGTGTTTCACATATGCTTGAAGTCATCGTGCTAAGTGTGCTAAGAAGATAATGACTATGAGAAGTCATGAAATTGAAGATACATTTCTTAGTGGTATCATTTTGAAATTCTTCTAACTCTGCAATCGTTATGAACTAAAGATGTGATCTAACTGAAATAACGATAAGGATTACGATTTGTAAAGTGCTAATAAAAACACTTTGGTAATTTTAAATTCTCAATTGATTGCAAATGGCCCTAAAAGGAATACCAAAAGGAGGACCCTCACAACAAGGAATCAAAAGATCAAGAGGTTGAGGTAGAGGACTCACTAGAGAAAAAACACCACTAGGAGAGCAAGCAAAACAAGAAGCTCAATCCTTGAACATTCATCAATAAACACCTACTACCAAGCACTCTGCCCAAGCAAAGGCCAAAGCACAACAAGTGCCAAAACAAGGACAGTGCATCACACAATCGTCTAAATGCCTCTAGGTCATCTTAGAAACTCTATTATGTCAATAGTCATTGTGGAACTTAATTTTGGTCCTTTCATGGAGTTTTTACCATAGGCCATCAAAAAAAAACTTCAATCATGTCCATTGTGGCCCACCTTGACAACAAGCAAAGGCTGGTACTTAGGGAAAATCCTTCAATTTTGGCAAAATAAACAAACTAATGCTATAGTGAAGATAGAGGGAGATTCCATCTCATACTCAATGGATGCGATAGCCAAAGCCCTCAATTTGAAAAATGAAGGGGCTAATGTCATGCATATATCAACACGGTTTGACATTGATATGGAGATATTATGGCTACACAAAGCCTATAGCAAAGAAGATAAGGAATATCATGAGGTAACTTCAAAAGAGAAAATATATTTCAAGATTGACACCTACCACTTGTTCCCAACTAAAAGACTTAATAGAATATCTACTTATGTGGCCAAAGGAAGTATCATCTTGATGGAAAAATTTAATTTAAACATTGTGCATTTGTACTTCCTAAAAATCAAATACTGATTTGAAGAGAAGAAAGCAAGGAAGCCTACACTACCATTTCCTGCCTAATCAAGAAGCTATGTAAGTAGGCAAGTATTTTGGATTACAAAAATGATGTTTTGAAAAAGGCTTGAAATGCTTAATATGTTGAAATGTCATAACCCATGTCACTAAAGAAAGATTAATTAGAGAAATCGGAAAGCACTAAGGGAGCAACAACCTCAATTCGTACTAAAATCATCCAAACTATTATTTAGTAGCAACAACAACCAGTTCTACCACCGCCATCATAGGATTACAGGCCCTTAATGAACAATCTGTAGTAAATTGTAGATACAATCAGTTGGGGAACATGAGAGGGGATCAATAGTCAGGCCCATCATCTCAATGGACCTTGCTAATGGGAAAATATCATTGTGATTAGAAGGAGGAGATGCTTGGTCACAACAAATTTTTGGGAATGTTGATTCATTTCAAATGATGCTAGAGACTTAAGAAGGAGCCACAGTAGTGGTTATGTAGCATCAAGATGTAGTAGGAATAGTAGAAGTGGTCACCGATCACATTAAGGAATCTTTTAATGCTCTTATTGTGTCCTTAGTTGATCTTTCAGGAGTGAGAGATGCTCAAGTGCTTGTTGGTTCCTCAATGATTCCTACTAAACACGAAGATTGAAAGGATTAAGATAATTGAGAGACAAATTTAAGAAATGAGAAAGAATCAAAATAACCTAACATCAGACTCCATGATAGAACATAAAGAATGCATAGAAATGAGAAGTTGGTCCACACAACCAACAAAATCGAGGTAAGCAGTAAGGCACCGCATTTCTATTCACATTAGTTCATATTTATACATGAAGTGATAAAATAATATTCCCACATTAGATGTTGACTAATCCCTTGATTTTAGGGATTCTTTCTCAACACCTTTTATACACTTCCTAATATTTATGGAATTTCTCTCATACGTACGTTGAATGAGTACATGCTAATATTATCATCCTCTTACTTTTTCATATGCCATATATTTAATGTTGGCATTATCCTCACAAAGATGTAATCAACAAACTACTACATACAGGGCTAGTTATGCAAAGTCTCTTTGATATCCTTAGCGATATCATTTGCAATTTAGTCTAATCTAATAGCCACTAAAGGAAAGTTGGCCATGGCATAGACCATGGAAAAGCATGTTGAGAATGAAGTTTGTAGATCACAAGAAGACCTTGCAACCCTAAAGACATAAAAGAGACATCCAACACAATTCATTACACCTGACCAACTGAATCAATTACAGACTAAGCATATGAATCATCTCATTGACCATAATCTACAAACGGAATGAGAGAAGGAGCAAGCGATATGAAAAGCCTTAGTGGTTGAAGCATAGACCTACACACATGCCAAGGCACTCACTGTCCTACAAGAAGAAAATTAATAGTTATCTACAAATAATGCACAATTGACCAATGTGAAGAAACAAAAGAACATCCTCAATGAGAGCATTCAGCAACTCTAAGAGTAACTAATTTAGGTAAACCAAGATATGAGCCACTTAGCTAGAGAAAACAAGACATTGTAAATGGAAGAAGTCAACACTATTCATCAAAAGTTTTCACTTGAAACAATCACATGGCAAAATGAAGCCAAGAAGCATCAGAGGCTTAAAGATTATTTTCATGATTAGGTGGGCATGTATAAGAAAAATAATGAGAAAGAATTCCATATGGCTAATGCCAAGATCAGTTCAATTTTAGCACAAAATCTAGACTAGTAGCTAATCTTGGATAGCCTAGCCCATGTCCACCAAGCTGAAATAAAAAACAAAGACCTGTAGATCAAGGATCTTACAGAGTACATGGGGTTAGCTAACCTCTATTATGCTAACTTAGCCTTGTTGATAGCAAGTAAGCCCAAAAATGAGTTAAAATAGCAAGTAGCATCCGTGTATGCTTTATATGAGAAAGAGTTTGCTAATAGAAAGGATACACTACAAAACTTACTTGTAGCAAACTTAGAACAAGAAGTTGTTAAGACCAGCTATCAAGGCCATAAAAATGTTGTAGAAAACATAAATCACAAAATGTTAGATTATTAGGAACTACAAAAAATATCTAGGGCATTTGAAAAAGAACAAAGGCGATTTGCAGCATGATACATTAAATCAAATCAAATGTTCCCGCAGCTACCATGCCCATGGGATGTACCAGCACCATCACATGTTGCACAACAAGCATGGATGGTACATGACCCTAGAATGAAGGAGGAAAAGCTTCAAGCACTACTAAATAGATATCAATTTACGAACCTTGATGATAAATGGAACTAATCAATGGAGGAGCCAACACCACTGGGAACATAGGTTGTATTGAGCTTCTTCAATTTTTGGCTTGTTTTGTCATAAAACTGTGACAAAATTTTGTAAAACATCACTATGGCATTCAATGTCATGTAAATAGTTAAGATAGTCAAACATAGTCAAATATACCTTCTAATTTTGTAAGGGACTCTATCCTCATTTTGTTTTGACTCAACGACAAATTTCCAGTTAGTCATGGGGGTATGATAAAGTCAAATTTAGACTCCAAATGACATCATAGCAATGATGTCATTGATTCAATGTCACTTCTCATGATATGTCATTGTGGGAAGACAACAATCACGAGCTTGAACTCAACTACTAGCATATCAACATTGACCATCCACAAATTATGATTGGGTTGCACGTGAACACTTATAACTTGTATGGTTGGATGTTGGATTACTCCATTGCCCATTCATAGTGGTAACATTTTTGGTTTGAAATCTCCAAGTTATGGTTTTGATTCTAGTGGGAAATGATAAGGTATAAAGTTCTATTTGACTATATATCTTGGGATGCCTATATTTCAATTATTTAAGTACCAATACACACCCCCACAAAATAACCTAAGAAACAAAAGCAAAAACAAAACAATTTAAAAAATAAGCAGTTTCAATACCAATAATTTATAAATGGTCCCATACCATACCCAAAAGGTGGTTGGTTTAGTGAAATTTTTCTTTATACAATGAGAAGTTCAATCCATACTACGATATACCCATCCATGATGTAAATTTTCCTTTTAGTCTCTTAAATAAAATAAAATCTAACAAGTTTAAAATTTAATAACAATTTTTCTAACAACATTGAGTTATGGATTAGAAAACCAAATTATCTAATAGGAATTATGAAACTACTCTATTGGATGTTTATACCAAAAGGTGATGTGCATGACAATTTTAGGGGAAGGGGGTTTGGGGGGTTGTGGAAGGGTAAGGGTGTCAAAGTAGAATAGTTTTTTAAACAAAGATTACCTTTAAGATATATAGTTAGAACTTTATAACTTATCATGAACCATAACTTTGAACTTTTAATTCAAGAGTTTTTCTATTAGCAAAACAAGATTAGATTAATTTAGAGTTAAATTACACAATAAATTCCTTAATTTCAAAGTGCAATTGTGTTTTAAAATTACTTGCACGGTTACTTCCTAAATTTTTATTTTAATATTTTAAAAATAAGAACCCTTCCGGTTGTTTGCATGCCGCTAACCCCATCGGCTTCCCAAGGTTCATGTTTTATTTATTTTTTTTAGAAAACTTAACCTTAAATTGTTTTTGGGTTGCTATAAAAGAAAGTCGGTGAACCTCTCTTGGATTACGTTTTTCTAGCAAACCCGATACTGAAATCAAAACGACGTATCCCTCCAATTCGTTAATTCAAGGTCTGTTATATACACATCTCGACACAGCCATGGTCAGAATTCGTGGTCACAATCCACTGAAGTACATAGAAAATCCCTTAAGCCTGCTGAAAAGAAGGAAGATGCAGAAACTAGAAAAGCTATTAAAGCTGAACGTGGTGAAGGCAATGTTTTTAGGTACCCACAAGATACCGGAACTATGGTGTATCAAGCCTCAATACTTTGTGAAAGTTTACATCAACAGGAATCACAGAGCTACAACCAAGTCTGCGAAATACAGGGAGCTGGATGGCAGTCCAGCTTGGTTTGAAACCATTTCACTCAGAGATGTTGAGAAGGATCTTGAAAAAAGTTATGAAGAACCAGCTTTATATTTTGATGTATACATCAAAAGCTTCCTGGGATACAAAGAATTAGTAGGCACTGCTATTTTCCCCATTGTTGATGTGCTTCTGAATCCAGATTCCACCAATGTCCAGATGGATTATGACACTGCCCAGTATTGGAGTTATATTACAAAAGATGGTAGTAGGATTGGTGAACTGTATTTATCCTTGCCCAATGATTCTTTGATTCTTTTGAGAGAGTTTTTTCATATGGAGAAATGTAAGGTCACACTACCGTATGATATTAGAAAGTTGCTTCTCAATGGGATTGTACCTGAAGGTACTGTAGCCGATGCTTAAAAGATTGGTGAGAGGAAAAGAGATAAGAATTATCAAGCTAAGAAAAGGGAAGATCCTTATTCTTCCCCAAGAATTTATGTAGCCGGGAAAGAAAATGATCCAGATTCTTCCTCAAGTGTCTGGAGAGCCTGTTGAATAAGCAGTGTTTATTATATTAGCATAACCGTAACTTGGTGTTATTTGATCAATTCAGTGGGGTTTTTCCTATCCAATTAGACAAGTTGGTTGGTTATGTTAGTGTACAAATTAGAGTCTTGAAATTTAACTTAAGGATTTTGTTTTGGATAGGATACAAGCAACATGATGAGATTTAATTATAAATTTGCTTTTGAATTTTATTAAATCTTATTTATGCTTCTGAATTTAAACGAAGTTATGCTGCATTTTGCAATAGCATGAATCAAATCATCTTCTTAATATTTAGTCTTCTTGTGTTATTGTGAGGTGGAAGACATTCAAGGGTTCACAAATCCTGAAGATATGTTTAGAAAATGCCTGAATTTCCATCTTATAAGTAAATAATTCAGCTATTAGGAAAAGCAATTGTTTGTCCTTAATTCTCCTTTTGTGCATATGTATTGATCAAAATTGGGATGGTCTTTCTAATAATCTTTTCACTCAAAAAATTTCTATTGCTGTTTAATAATTATGTACTCAATATTTCTAATATTACTCCTTTTCAAAAGAAAAGGCAGCTATTTATGTTAACTTCTAGTGCATCATTAAGGTAGGGGAAATGTAAGTAAGTAAATGGTAGTAGAAAAAATTAATAGAAAATAAGAGAATAACTCAACACAAACAACATAATTAACTTGGAAAAAATCTAGCAATTACTTCAACTACTAGCAAGAAATTCCAAGTCTTTTTATTCAAAACTTATAACAAACTTAGATGAAGCTTACACAAGAGAAAGATTGCAACTTGAATTTTGCTTCACACACCCTTTTATTTTCAATGCACTCAAAGATAGTGAGTCCAAAGCTAGCTACCATTATCCCATGTTTTCTTTTTTTTTCTTTTTTTGGTCTTTCTTTTAATAGCTTTTTGGAACTATAATGTAGCAACCTTTTTTCATAGTTTATTGTCTCATCTTTGCACATGCCCAAACCATCAAAGTTGTCATTCTTGAATCTTATTTAAAATGGAAACAGTTCTAAGTCTTCCTCTAATATCTATGTTTTTTATTTTATCCATTTTGGTAATATATAATATCCATCTAAGAATTCACATTTCTAGTTTATTATTTATGTTTTTATTGTACAACTTAAGAGTTAGCATCATATGAGATAGAAGGTTTTATTCCTATCCTGTAAAATTTTCTCTTTGGTTTATTATTATTCTTTTATCACATAGAACATCACTAGCCTTTTTCTATTTTGATCATCCTATCTCAATTATATTTTTTATATCTTTATTAATTTCACTATTTGATTGGAGCATGGATCAAATTGGTTGAGCTTTTTCTATTATATTGAAAGAACACTTGAAAGATACACAATATATCAAATCTTGTAAATTACCACTTGTAAAACACATAAAAAATGATCACCTTTTAAAAAATCATAGGTAGTTAATAGATAATAGCTCAATTCTTTGTATAACAGAAATCTTTATAGAAAGAAAAATTAGAGCATTTGGAATAAAAATTCATTATAATAATGTTAATTGAAATTAGGGATATTTTACCCAATTGGCTTAGTAGCCTATTTTAATAAAATTTAAGCAATCCAGAAATTTTCTTAAAAATCATCATTATCTTGGCCTTGTTCCAACAAAATAGGGCCAGCTACATAAGTTCTTTTTCACCATTCACCTTTATGAAAAGGTAGATCTTTGTTTATTTGATGTTTCTTCAAATCATCTTTGCTCATTTTTCCCATATCTTCTTTGATCTTACTTTTGGTGGCTTTCTTGGAACAATGATTTAGCAACCTTTATTTATAGATTTATTGTCTCATATTCTTTGCACATGTCTAAACTACCTAAGCCTCTCTTCTTGTAGTTTATCTAAAATAAAAGCCACTCCAAGTCATCTTCTAACATTTGTATTATGTAATTTATCTCTTCTAGTAATATTCAACATCCATCAAAGCATTTACATTTTTGTCACACTAATTTGTTATTCATGCTTTCTTTATACTACCCAACATTCAACATCATATAAGATAGTAAGCCTTATTTTTATCCTATAATTTTTTTTTAAATTCTATTGACTTTTTATCATAAGAATACCACTAGGCTATCTCTATTTTGATCATTTTGTCTCAATTCCATTTCTAATATCTTTATTAATTTTACTATACCATGTCAACTATATCACCTAAAGTATATTTATGGTCATTCTTTCAAGTTTTCATACCTCATAAGAAAATAACACATTTTAAAAAAATTTAAAATCAATATTCCCTTGATGTATACTTACTGTGACTCAAAAATTATATGTTATTCCACAAGCTATTCTAATTTTAGTAGTAGCTCCTTCATACATGTTTTGAATTGCATGAATTTAAATAATTCTTAAGGTAAACTGCAATCAAGAAAATTATAAAACTAAGCCAAGTACTATAATTGATGAGTGGTGAGGTACCCCTACACTCAACCATATGAATACGAGCGTCTCATGCATGATCTGGTCGAACTCCAAGGGTTAAGTGCTTACACGCCTTATGGAACACTTAAGGTTAATCAATCGTTGTCTTCCCAGACTTACTTGTATTGTCACAGTTGTATGGTTAAGTAAGTCTGAGGTATATGATTTTTATAACTTTTATCTTTTTATCACCTATGCTAAGAGAGGAAAGGGTGAAGAGATTAAGTAACTAACTTTCACTAACTAAGCTTTAATCGTCCTAGCATCAGTATCCATTCCCACTTACTGTACACACCCTGAACTAGTGCAATGCTACTAGGATTACCAAACGCTATTCGTTACTGGGTTACCAAGTGTGGCACACATGCTCAAAGTGGTCGTACTGAATGTACTTAACTAGGAGTTGAGGGTTGAGAGAGATTAATTATCCAAGAAAGCATTTAAGCATTTAACATTAATTAAATCCTAATTAGCTTAGTCCATGCACTGCAAGGTTTATCAAAAATTTCATATTTATTTCCATACACAAATGTGTGCTCATGTACAATTTGCTCGAATAAAGATCCATTCACTTTGAGACTCCTACTATGGGCACATGGAAATTATTCTATCTCTAGAATGGTAAAACTACCAAAGTTTAGCTCAGGGTATAGATCTAGATGATCTTACAAGGGAAAGACACCTCTTATTTATAGACAAGGCGATGGGCTGCGATATCGCGTACACGATATCGTGGCCTATGTGATATCACGTCCCATCATACCCCCATGACTGAATGAAAATGCATCCTCAAGTTCCTTACAAATTATTGGGAAGGCATGGGATTATTGACTCGAATCACACTAATGGTAGATGGGGTGACATGTGAATGGATCATCATTACAAATTATGACAAAACTAGTGTTCATGACAACAAGAGTGAACACTATACACATTTGACATCCAACCTTATTTGGCAGCTGAGAGAGAAGAGAGAGAGAAAACAAGAAGTCTGCTACTGCCAATGCCAAGATTGTACCTTTCATTGTCCATCCATAATCATGCCATCAATCTTGTCCCTTGCATAATTGCTTCAACACCAGTCCATTCCAAGTGTTTCCTCCAGATCCAATCCGTTGTTGTATAATTGCCATCTGCACACACAACACAGTCTGATATTAGCAAGGATAAATGAATCATAATGCAATTGATACCTTTCTTCTGTGTAAGGTCCATTGGTTGAGTTTTGATATGGCTGATACAAATCTGGAGATATAATACTGGTGACTACCTGAGGTGTAGGGGTTAAGAGAAAAATCGAAAAAATTGGACTAGGACCCCCATGACTAAGAGCAAACCTCTGGTAGCGATAAAAAGATAAGGAATAAGAAAGATGGAGAAAAAGAAACAACAATCACGCCAATAAAATAAAATGGATGTCAAAGATGGAAATGAACAAAATAATTGGTTATTGCATAAATGTATAAGGAAAAAAAATTAACGAATGCACCAAATAGGAATGCCACTGGGTCCTCCCCAAAGCAGGCTCATGCCCTTAATGCCTTGACAATCCCACATTCAAAGAGTTCGTAGGCTCAAGAAATGTCATTTGGAAGCAAGAATTGAATTCTTAACCATAAGAGTTTACCAAAGAGAAAAAAATGCATCAACCAAAATATGGACTACTGATACAACCTGCAATCAAGTGAACAATGGAGAAAGAATGATGGAAAGAAGAGAATGAAATGGGATCTCTAGAACAAGGTGGTGTATATCCCCTTGTGTATTAATGGTTAATGTGACTTAGTAGATCCCATTCCAAATCTGACTTCAAAAAAATCACATTTAGTAACTTCACATTAATACATTCAGCCCATCCATCCACTTGAAGTAATAAGAATGTCTTCACCACAGAGCCACCACCATTCCGACAAAACGAAAGAGGAGAAAGTAGGAAGCAACAAGGGCCTTAGTTAGAGGGAACATGTTTATTTTAGTTCCATAACCAGTGCTTGTAGCCCAAATGATTATTTTGTCTAAGGGGTGTGCTTTGAATTCTCACTTTTTTTTTTTGTGTTTTTGTGTGAGAACCACACCATGCAAAGACTTATTATTTTTATTTTCTCAGCTTCCCAATAATGTGGCAACGTCAGAATGGTAAGAAAACTCAAGAAGAAAACATCCAAGTACCCAAGAGAATGGCCAGCATAAGTGCATCAAATCCCCTTAAAGTCACACCCTTTTTAGTCCTTGAGTCCTTCCTTAGTTTGAGAAATACCCAGTCACCGATTTGTTGATAGTTCTTATTATTAAAAAAGGGACTATATAGTTCCAAGCCAAGAGAGACCATAGGATTTTATGGATGTATGGATGAAGTGGACTCATTGCCTGCTATATCAAAAGAACCATACCTTAGTATCAACATCATAACTTAAAGGTAAAAACCAAACATTAGCAATCAATGGAATACAGTTCATACCATCTTCAGAGCACTTATTAAGTGACGAATCAAACAAAGTAATCAAATACACAAAGAAATGAAAAAATATAAACGATGTTGTAAAACAAAAATAAGAAAAGTTAAAGAAATATGTAAAACAAAAATGTGTAAAAAAAACTTTAAAAAAACCCTGAGGGCCTCAAATGATTAGCATAGGTGGCCGTCTCCGCCATGACTGAATTGGAAGGGAGAGATCCAAAATAATGAGTGAGGTCGTCCTCTCTCAAATGTGCTATGTGCATAGACCATTCTAGGTTCATGATAAGGGTTGTTCGGTTGCACACAAACTAGTATTCTCCTATTGGAGTACTCATTTGGATTTTCTTAGAGTTTCCAACTTCCCTCGATTGGTGGTTTCAGATTAAGGGTTGGAAGTTGGCAACACTCTTTCTCTAGTGCATCTATGCTCTCTATGTGGGTGCAAGTTGGTCCCCTAGTTAGTTTCATGCATATTGGTGGGTTGCTCTCTTGATTAGCTGTCAACCACTAGGTGTTCTCTTGTTGTGTGGGTGCTACATACAGGCACTTTTGTATCTTAATTTCCTAGGCACACCGGTTGCATGCAAGAGATGTTGAACATTCTTGTATGCAATCACCCTTTGTATCACTGTATGTGATGCATGGAACCTTTTTCTTCTCGATCTTTCCATTAGTGTTTTCTTTAGATATTTCCAAGGAAAGATTGTGAATTCCTAGGCATGCATTTATGGTACTTAGCCATGCCCTCCCCATTATTATTGGGAAGTTACCTTTGTCATTGTTTACTTGGATCACTAGGAAATTATCTCAGTATGACCAACCACACACAGTGGTAATGATGTTCTCTGCCAGTTCAAGGGAACAATGATGGACTAGTCAGCTAGCTCTAAGAAAATATTGCTCTTCTTTAGTGGAGGTAGGTTCCAGGATTTATACATTTCTTGCGATATCAAGTTAACTCTAAAACCTGAGTCTAGAAGAGCCTTACGTGGTTCATTCCCAACAACTTGGAGATAGATTAAAGGACTTCTAGGATCAGAGAGTTTCTTGGGAAGGTGGCCTTCCTTGATCCAGTCAGTGATGGTATGTGTTAACATAAGCGTATGTGTTGAGCTCTGTTGTTGGTTTGAAGAGAGCTTCAAAGCCCTATTTGATGGAGGAACGTTCGGAGGTTCAACCGCTTGTGGTTGTGAGAGCTTGTTTGGATTGTTTCTTCTGAAGAAAGGTCTCCTCCTTGTACGGTTGTCAGAACTAGTAATGGGTTGAAGGTTTATAGCTCTCGTAGCATTGCGTTGTTGCAGTTGAGTGGGGAGTTTCCCTTGCATCGCTGGAGCGGGTGGTAGTGGAGCTATCGATGTAAGAGTTGCTGGTGGATTTGGAGGATGGTATGCATGTGGTGTGTCTCTCCTGGGAGAGGGAGTCCTATAGTACTCTTGAGCTTGGTAGTGACGTTGTGGAGTCACGTAACCAATAGAGTCACTTGGAGAGATTGGCTACTGCATGTAGTAGCCATATGGATCCAGTTGCCAGTAAGGGTATTGTTGCCTTGGCGGTGGCATCCCCCATGACTGTGGGTATTGCCATTGCTGGTGTTGCTCCATAGGTTGTGGTGAAGTTCCACTTGGATAATATGTTAACAGTTGGTGAAACTACCTCAAGTTACCTTAGGGATAAGGTAACTATTAGGGTTCTTGCCGGTTGTTAAGTCTTGGGTTGAGTGCATACACCCTAGACTCTTGTAGATGTGAGATTATTGGACAACATCCCTTAGGATGGTCATACTAACATATCTCACATCCATTGTCATCGTCCATAGAGGAATCCACAACCTCTTCAGTGATAGTCATTTTACCCTTACCTTTGTTACGTGCATGGTCCAAATCCCTCTTCTTTTTCTTATCTTGGTCACTACTTCACTCCTTAGACTCCTCTATGATTTTTAACATAGTTTCAAATATACTCTCTAAGGAGTACCACATTTGATATACCTTAGCCAAAACTTTTGTTATTAATTTCTAAAGCAGCAAGATTTTCCTACTCACCAACTCTTCGAGTGGTGTCTCATCCTCCTACTCACAGAATCTCACTCCCCTCTTTCGGAGGGAAGGATCATAGTTATACTCTTCTGCACTTTCTCTCTTACATAGCTCTTCTTCTTCCCTAGCTACTTGCTCCAAAAATCTATGAACCTCATGGGACCTAAGTTCAGATAATCTCCCTTGGGCATATGTCTAAAGGTTTCTCTTGGTTTCATGTCTTAGCCCATCTATGAGATGGCGTAGTTGATCTCGTTGTGTGTAACCATGGCTTAGGCAATGATGTAGCAATGCATAATATCAGCCCATGGTAGCATCCAAGGGTTCGTGATTACCTTGCTTCCATCCTTGGATCTACTTTCACAAGTTGGACATTTGGGAGTACGTTTGATATTTATCATTAAACATTTCTAACATCATACTCCACCTTCGAATGAATTCCGGTTCTAAGGACTGGAACCATCTTTCTGCTTCTTTTATGAATGTCCTTGGAAACAACTTTAACTTTTTCCACTCATTTTCAATATTCTACAAGGTGTAGGCATCGTGAAATGCCTATAAGTGATTCTACATATCAACGTTGTATCCCCCCTTAAATCGTGGAATATTATTCATGTCTAGTCTCTTGATCTAGCTATCTTTTTGGTGCTTTTAGGTATTCTAACGGCCTTCATAATGTCTAACATGCTTCGGTTTGCAAGTAGGGGTTCGTCATGGTTGTTTCTCTCATGGCATCTATGATGCCTACGTGGTTCCCTACTTTCCCTTCTTCCATGTCTTCATTCCCTAAAATGCACTCGTCCTCACTCTTGACTCTCTTGTCGAGGTTTCTCATTTTACTTACCCTTATCCTCATGATGAGGTTCCTTATGACTGCGTCCTGATGTTGAAGGAGAGGGTGAATGTGATGATGAAGGGGAAGAGGAAGGAGATTCATTGCCATGATGATGATTCCTACCTTCCCTTTGGTGATCTCGTCCCCGATCATGATGATGATCAGAATGCTCACCCTTATCTATGTTTGTGTTCCCTCATTGAACACTTGGCGTTCGTGGGAATTAGAACCAAGGTTTTGAATCATGGAGCAAAGGTTCTGATATACCACCTCCTCACTATCTTTAGGAGGGGGAACATCATTTTGTGGAGAACTTATTGAAATAGGTTCACCACTCTTAATTTCACTTATGATGGACAAAGCATTATGGGGTCTGAAACACCATTAATTTTAGAATAGCACTTTGAATAAAAAAATGACTCAAGCCCTTTTAAGCTTTTGGATGAAGCAAAATTGTATCTTTAGGAGATATAAGTTTAGAGTCACTTGAAGAAGAAGAAAATCCTCTCCTTCTGCCTCTCCTTCTTCTTCATGGAATCCTTTCATCTCCACCCCCGCTGGTTCAGTTGCAGAGAACAACCACGCTGCCGAGGAGGTTTTGTCGTTGTCGTCGGCCGTTCTCGGCAGGAAAAGAGGCTTCGACGCAGTTGATGCTGAGGTTTTCTTTGGTGGATTTTCCAAGAAATTGAAGCAGTAGCAGCAACAACAATAAGATGAATTATTTCCAGAATCTACGTGGAACCCTAACTCTGGCAGCACCTACAGCTTTTGCTACTTCCGCGTTACCCTGTGCTGTTCACTGCCTGTTGTCTGCTTTGCTGTTCTGCCCTGCCACGCTGCTCTTCCTCCAACCCACCGCATTACTACATCATCCCTGCCACCGTTGTTTGCTACCTGACGTCACGCTGCTATTTTGCTAAGTTGCTGCTTTTGCTCCAGCTATTCGCTGCTCCCTCTTGCGTCGCCACGTCGCTTCGTGTCCCTGCCGCTGCTGCGTCGTCCCTGCTTTCGCCACTGCCTACCACCGTGCTGCCCCCTGTCCGCCCGACGCCACCACTGTTCCCACTCCCGAGCCTACGCATCACTATCTGTGCCTGCCGTGCTATCTCCTCTTCTTCTGCGCCGCGCTACTGTTTCTGCTGCAGCCGCGTTGCTGATTTCGACGTCACCGCACTGCTACGCTGACACCCCTGCGTTGCTTCCCATCCACCGACTACCACGTTGCCACATCGCTGCTCCCTCCCGTCTGCCGCGCTGCTGTCCTGCGCCGCCGCTGCTGCATCACTGGGCATCCGCGATGATTAAAAATTTTTCACCAAAACATTAGAGAATTCCAATTTTCAGCCGACCAACCAAAAAAATAATATTTTTAATCAAGAGCCGCCACCGTTGGACATTTTTTTCAAAATTTTCTAAATTTTTATGGCTCAAGGGCTTGTATTTTTAATTATTTGTATTTTTTATGGGCTCAAATAACCCATAAGTTGTAAAATACATTGAACCTGGCCAAGAAAAGCAAAATTGCCAACACACATCCAACTCATGTACAAATTTTTGGCATAGATGCATTGAACCTGGTCAAAGCAAACCCTAGCCAAAACCCTAGCCCAAACCTATAAATACCCTACCAATTCACACAAATTGGGGAGGCAACAAAGGAAAAACAGAAGAACAAAACAAGGAGGCAAAGAGAAGCAAAGCAAAAGCAGCAAGAAGGAGAAGAAGATTGGAGGAGGCAAAGATTGGAGAAGTTGGCGATTCCGAAGGAGGATAAAACTTGCAATCCTTGGGCGCTCGGAACATCCAATTTTTGGCTTCCAAATTCTTCTCACATCGTCACATCATCGTGTTACATTTTTCCCGGGGCTAGGCGTTTGACTTTCCATTCACACTTGTGCAACTACGCTTTGACCGGTGCACATTCTTTTTAAAACAATATAATACAGTTCCATCATTGTCTCTTATTTACATTATTTACTTTGGTTTATGCTTTGTTTGCAATATAATTCTATTCACGTACGCTTTATTTACATTTCGTATCATTGTTTACATTCCGTTTACATTCTGTTTACGATAACCCCAACGCTAGCCGTAGCTTACGCTTGGGGAAGTCCTTGGTTGATTTGCGTGCAAACCATCCAAGGCACTCTGCCTTCGTTTCCTTTTCCAGCTTGCCCTCAAGCGAAAGCAGGGTCAACTGTGGCTGCCCAATGATCTCTTGGTGTTTGTTTCCCTTCCAGCCTTACACCGACGATTTAGGTCAGTATAGTTTTTGGCGCTAGAAGGAGGGCCTCTTTCTTGTTATTAATTAAAAAAAACTCACTACCTATCAAAACTCATCCATCTTGCCCATTTGAGTCTCTTCATCCCTGTTTATCACACTAAGCTTTTGTCACCCCACGCTACAACTGGTTACAATCCAACTCCATTCGTCTATCCCAGTCCATTCACGTTTATCATGGAATCTTCCCAAGTCAACCCAGTAACACTACCAATTGCTTCAAACCCTATGACTGCTACGGAATCCATAATCGTCACTGAACACATAAATCCTCAAGGCCCTACACGCCAACCCCTCAGGCTACAAGGCAAAGACCCTATTCACGCAACTCTTACACCCGAACAATATAATTTTATCTGTGTTAAGATCCAAGCCAACCTACCCATTGATCGTATAGAGAGGGAAGCTAAG
>MNCI01012079.1:621700-693880 GCA_015680685.1 Gnetum montanum
GTAATCCTTTCTTTAACAACAGATGCAATAGTCCATCAAGACTTTAAACTGATGTACCAAGACCGAAATGGCTTTAAACTAGAGCCAACAAATTACAGAATTACAAACTCTAATTATCTTACATTGAATTTTTGCTTACAGGTTACAAGTTACAATTTAGATTCTTGCACGATCGTTGCTTTCTTTTCCAAATATTTACCTTACATCTTGCTTTACACTTTAGAAATTTATGTTACATTTAGTTGCACACATATACTCTAGAAAATAAAGAAAAACAATAAAAAAACATAAAACTACAAAAATACATGGCCCGAAAAAGCTTTAAACTAACTTACGGCCTGAAACGGCCTAAAACTATCATTTTTTGCATTGCTTTTCTTTCATTCATACATTCTAACTCTATGTACGACAGGTGTCGCTTGATGTTGTTTTCTTCCTAGTTGATTTTTTTTTGCAAGATCTCACAAGCACGTAGCATGACCATGCATGAAGCATCACACTTTACACAAGCAAGGTAAGCATCAGTCCGCTATGACTATAAACTGGCACAGATAGTCCTGGATCATGACTTAAAACTGATACCACAGAACAGTCCTAGATCATGACTTAAAAATGATACCACAGAGACATGTCCGGTATGACACTAAACTGCTACATCTGTCCGCCATGACATGAAACTAGCATCCAGAGTCCACTAAGACTATAAACTAGTTTGCCTCTTCATAGTCTGCTATGACTATAAACTAGCAATGCACCATCCGCTACGATGCTAAACTCGCACCATCCAAGGGGTTATGACGTGAAACTAATCCACAACAGTCCGCTAAGACTATAAACTAGCGACATCATTGATGACCAGGCAAAATTTGAAAAGATCTGTTGTTGTAGTTGGTTGTTTCTGTTCCACAGAGACTTGTTGCATGATTCATCCCATGGGGCCTAATGAAACTGATGCTGTTCATGATTTTGTTTACTTTGAAAGCTGCACGTGTTGACTTCATCTCCTTTTTAAGTGTTTAGCTGACTGTTTCATTTGTGGTTTTCTTGTCTTCTTGGAGTTGTGTTTACAGGATGACACTTCTGAGGCATTCGTGCATAGATGCACTTCATCATAACGACAAGGTATCACATATTTTTCCTAACGCACGCGACTAGGTTAATCAATCCGTTCATAAGTACATTCCCAACTCTTGATAAATTTCCTATTCCCCACCATGCTCTATTATCCTATCCGATTACATCCCCCTTGATACGTTCCACTCATCTCAAAACTCTTGATACACTGTTGCATACTGTAGCTCTATAAGCAGTTGCAACACAAAACACAATACATAGTACATGATGCAAAATGCAAGTGCTCAAACATGAACATGGCACAAAAAGCAAGCTCTTTCAAAAAGACTAAAAGAAAAAAAAAAGATGACAAAAAAAACAAAAAAATGGTCAAAGAGCAAAATGCACGGAAAAGGTCTTCAAGACCCCATTGACATCATAAAATAAAAGATTATTGGCCATTCGCATACAAGACCCAGGAGAGAAGGCAATTATCTTGAAAAACAGTTACACTTGTGTCTCAAAGAGACCATGTTACACATCACTGCGTGGCTTTGGCTATCTACAACGGGCCCCACAAATACTCTATAAGAGTCCCGTTTCTCCAAAGAACGCACTTCCTATCTCTTGGTTCCGAGTCTGCCGAAAAAAACCAGCTGTTGACAAGGACCAAATGACATAACTTGTGCGTAAGAGAGCATTCCCCTCCCACAAATCCCAGTAGCAATCATCGCCCTTAACCTCCTAGCCTCCCTGGTTACAACCGATTCCCTTGCATTTTGAACCACATCCCCTCAATCCCATGTACTTTTGAAAATGGTGTGATGATATCCAGCCAAAGGCTAATGGTTAATGTTTGATGCTTTGTTTTTTCATGGTGTTTGCACTTCTTTGTCGACGCCTCTCAGGTGAATTCCTCCAGACGTCAACAAAGAGGGGCCAATGAAACACCATTAATTTCAGAATAGCACTTTGAATAAAAAAATGACTCAAGCCCTTTTAAGCTTTTGGATGAAGCAAAATTGTATCTTTAGGAGATATAAGTTTAGAGTCACTTGAAGAAGAAGAAAATCCCGTTCATCATCAGATGATGGCCAGAAGCCGAAAGGAGTGAAGGAGGATTTTTTTCCCAAATCACAGATGCACTCCAGAAGCAGCTGCGAGTTGCAGCGAATTTCATGGCCCCAGCCTGCTGTTGAAAAGTTCAGGAGGGCCACTTCGTGTCTACGGATCTTGATATTAACCCAAACGCTAGGCAACAGCGACGAACATGAGCGCATTACCATTTCAGCAGTAGCAGTGGCACCACCACGCAGCAGCAGCCTTGCATGCATCTTAATTCGCTTGCTTGTACTTGCGCACAAAATAGATCGATTAATTTGAATTAGAAAATCATTAGAATGGAGGCTATATTGGGCAGAAAAAGGACAATAGAAGAACTCGCCCTGGAAATCGCTCAGCAGGACGATGACGATTGGCAGCCAAATTTCCCCTTCCTAACTGCCAAAAAAAATGCAGAACACACAATAATAAGACCATGCTTTTTCTGCCTGAATCGTCTACCTCTCCTTCTTCTTCATGGAATCCTTTCATCTCCACCCCCACTGGTTCAATTGCAAAGCACAACCACGCTGCCGAGGAGGTTTTTTCGTTGTCGTCGGCCTTTCTCGGCAGAAAAAGAGGCTTCGACGCAGTTGCTGCTGAGGTTTTCTTTGGCGGATTCACCAAGAAATTGAAGTAGCAGTAGCAGCAACAACAAGATGAATTATTTCCAGAATCTGCTTTTGCTCCAGCTGTTCGCTACTCCCTCTTGCGTCGCCACGTCGCTTCGTCGTCCCTGCCGCTGCTGCATCGTCCCTGCTCTCGCCACTTCCTGCCACCATGCTACCCCCTATCCGCCCGATGCCGCCACTGTTCCCACTCCCGAGCCTGCACGTCACTGTCTGTGCCTGCCGTGCTGTCTCCTCTTCTTCTGCGCCGCGCTGCTCTTTCTGCTGCAGCCGCGTTGCTGATTTCGACGTCGCTGCACTGCTGCGCTGACACCCCCGCGTTGCTTCCCATCCACCGACTGCCACGCTGCCACGTCGCTGCTCCCTCCCGTCCACCGTGCTACTGTCCTGCGCCGCCGTTGCTGCATCACTGGGCATCCGCGATGATTAAAATTTTTTCACCAAAACATTAGAGAATTCCAATTTTCAGCCGACGAACCAAAAAATAATATTTTTAATCAAGAGCCGCCACCGTTGGACATTTTTTTCAAAATTTTCTAAATTTTTATGGCTCAAGGGCTTGTATTTTTAATTATTTGTATTTTTTATGGGCTCAAATAACCCATAAGTTGTAAAATACATTGAACCTGGCCAAGAAAAGCAAAATTGCCAACACACATCCAACTCATGTACAACTTTCTGGCATAGATGCATTGAACCTGGTCAAAGCAAACCCTAGCCCAAACCTATAAATACCCTACCAATTCACACAAATTGGGGAGGCAACAAAGAAAGAACAGAAGAACAAGAACAAGGATGCAAAGAGAAGCAAAGCAAAAGCAGCAAGAAGGAGAAGAAGATTGGAGGAGGCAAAGATTGGAGAAGTTGGCGATTCCGAAGGAGGATAAAACTTGCAATCCTTGGGTGCTCGGAACATTCGATTTTTGGCTTCCAAATTCTTCTCACATCATCACATCATTGTGTTACATTTTTCCCGGGGCTAGGCATTTGACTTTCCACTCACACTTGTGCAACTACGCTTTGACCGGTGCACATTCTTTTTAAAACAATATAATACAGTTCCATCATTGTCTCCTATTTACATTATTTACTTTGGTTTATGCTTTGTTTGCAATATAATTCTATTCACGTACGCTTTATTTACATTTCGTATCATTGTTTACATTCCGTTTACATTCTGTTTACGATAACCCCAGCGCTAGCCGTAGCTTACGCTCGGGGAAGTCCTTGGTTGATTTGCGTGCAAACCATCCAAGGCACTCTGCCTTTGATCCCTTTTCTAGCTTTCCCTCAAGAGAAGGCAGGGTCAGCTGTGGCTGCCCAACAATCTCTTGGTGTCTATTTCCCTTCCAGCCTTACACCGATGATTTAGGTCAGTAAAGGATCCTCTGCCCTTCAAGAATGTGTGGTAACTCTCCTACCGCAAGTCCTGTCGACGTTGCACTTCTATGGGATGATAGTCCCTTGTGTTGTAATCACATGAAACATAGTTAGCGTATAATTGTGACATAACTATTCATCCAAGGACACGAAGGAGCATGTTGGGGGCTGCTCTGTCTGGAGGCAACACTATGTTATCCTCCAAGTCTATCCAACGTAGTTGTTCATCTTGATGGAAGACAAAGGTAAAGTCAGGTATATCTTCATCGTGATGAACATATACCACTGAATTGTTGAGGAAGTGGTGGTTCTTGGTTATGTGTGTTGTGCGCCTGACTATCTCTAGTATTTCTCCTAGGCGGTGAAGTGCTTTTGTTCGAAGAAGAAGACATTTTAGCCTTTTTCAGTGTGTTGTTTACCATATGTTATGTTTTCTCTTAATTAACCCTAAGGATTCATTTTAGCTCCCAATGATGTGAATGATTTCCTCTATTCTACATAGTGCACAAACAACTAAGTCCCTAGCAATGGCGCTAATGATTAGTAGCGAGGTACCCCTACACTCAACCATATGAATACGAGTGTTACATGTGTGATCCAGTCAAACTCCAAGGACTAAGTGCTTACATGCCTTATGGAACACTTAAGGTTAATCAATCGTTGTCTTCCCAGACTTACTTGTATTGTCATGGTTGTATGGCTAAGTAAGTTTGAGGTATATGATTTTTATAACTTTTATCTTTTTATCACCTATGCTAAGAGAGGAAATGGTGAAGAGACTAAATAACTAACTTTCACTAACTAAGCTTTAATCGTCCTAGCATTAGTATCCATTCCCACTTGCCGTACACACCCTGAACCAGTGCAACGGTACTAGGATTACCAAACACTATTCGTTACTAGGTTACCAAGTGTAGCACACGTGCTCGAAGCAGTCATATTGAATGCACTTAACTAGGAGTTGAGGGTTGAGAGAGATTAATTATCTAAGAAAGAATTTAAGAATTTAACATTAATTAAAACCTAATTAGCTTAGTCCATGCACTACAAGTTTTATCAGAAAGTTCATCTTTATTTCCATACACAAATGTGTGCTCATGTATAATTTGCTCAAATAAAGATCCGTTCACTTTGAGACTCCTACTATGGGCACATGGAAATTATTCTATCTCTAGAATGATAAAACTTCCAAAGATTAGCTAAGGATCTAGATCTATATGATCTTAAAAAGGAAAGCCACCTCTTATTTATAGACAAGGCGATGGGCTATGATATTGCAGCCTACACGATATCACGTCCCATCAATAATGAAGAAAATGGATCTCAATTTTATTGTCACCATGAAAATGTGTCCAAGTACATCATCACTTGAATAAAACTCTATTTGATCCACTTGACTCATGTTGTGGGTACTCAATGACAAATTCTAACTTCTATGTAAACAAATTGATAATGTTTCGCTATACTATTGACTAAATAGCGCCATAAATGTTGTGGATACATACATTTATATAAGCATTTGTTGAGCTTGTGTCAACACTCATACATTAATGAATCAAGGCATATGTCAATATCGACATTCATCAAAATGATTTCTTGTAAAGAAAAAGAGAAAACTCTTTCTAAAGACAAAAGAACATATTAATAAGAAATAATGAACAAATAGTAAAAAAAAAAAAGTTAAAAGCTTCCCATCCTTGAGCCTTCAAAACAAAAAAAAATGTTAAAACTATAGAAAATAAATTAATTGTTCAACATTTATTAAGAGCTTTTTTGGTTGACGCTCAAGCCAAAAAGCAACATTTTTCAGAAATTGATATCTAACTCTTAAAGATGTCATAGTTATTGATAAATTAATTTTTGGTTTTCTGCAATTATTGTAACTCCAATATCGTAGCTCTGATATTATAGCACTAGCTACGTCATCGTATATGTGATATCATGGTATGTGTGCCAACCTATAAATACAACACTTAGGTGCATGGATTGGTAATAAATTTGAGTCTATAATAACAAAACTCTTTCAATTTGTTTCCATGAATTTAGTCTTTAGCACTTAGAAGTGTATGCCTATAATATGGTGTTAAGTGATTGTACAATGTCTTTATTCAAGTGAATTATACTTGGACATAGTTCATGACCAACAATAAAGATTGAGATTACTTATCACCATTGCAGCATCCACTTAGTTTTCTTTATGTTTACTTAGAATAATTCCTCCTATCTTCCCTAGTTAATCATTTAGTTTATAATCACTTTCTTTTACACGTTGAAAGTAAGCATTATGGATATGACTAGTTTAGAGCACTAAGTATAGTTATGTGGTAACCCAGTAGTGTTATCACTTGGTAAGCCCAATAGTGGTACACTTGGTAATCCCAGTGATGATTGCATGAGCCCAAGGCATGTATGGTAGACCAAGACTAGATATGTATTACCTTAGGATAGAATAGATTTATTTACTTTTTACTTAGATTTAGAAACTATTTTCATTTCATCATGTTCAATAGAAGTAGCAATGGCCCAACAACATCAGTTATCATATACCTCATTGTGAACTGAACCATACACATAGACTTCACTAGCTCCACATGGGAAAACAATGGTCTCAAACTTAAACCAATAATAGCATAATCACATTGCCTCATCACAAAAATGAAGTAGATAAAATAGGCTAATCACCACAAATGACTTTATTTATTCTTAGTTAAAATTTGTTACAAATTCTAAATGTCCATTTTCAAGCATGTTAAGTAACAGGACACTTAAACAAATATGAGAAAATGAGTTTTTGCTTCTATAAAGAGGACATTAATTAGAAATAATTCTCATATGTTTAAGATGAGTATTGATAGAAGGACCTTGATAAATAAGATATCATAAAAATATCCAAATTATAGAAAAGGTAGGAGCTTTCATCTTTCATTTTCCTCATCCAAAAGTGTTAGCCTAGTGATAAGACTCTTGATTTCAAAGCTCCAAGTCACAGGTTTAATTTTGGTAGGCAATGTTAAGTTATCAAGTTTTAATTGAACTGTATATCTTAGGGTGTACCTATATTACAAGTATTTTGGGATTCCAAACAAACATCTTCCTCTCCCTCTCTTACAACCCATAACCTCCCAACATAGATATGAGTATCTCAACCACTATACTACATCCATGGATATTAATCAAATTATTTTGGCTTCTAACATCCTTTTTAAATTTAATTTAATGTTTCACCACTACATTTATTTTCTTATCTTTGATTTTTCTCTAGTCGATCTAATTTTTCTAGAATTCCCCTATAAGTGATTCTTAGTTAATCCCAACTCCTTCAGTCAATACTGATATTTTTACATCTTTTATTGATGTAGATATTATGTTAATTCTAATAATGTAGATTTACAATTTGGTAAAAAAAATTATGGCACCTTTCTCAAGTGATGTTAATGCCATCATAACTTCTAATTTTATTTATTTTAATAATCTATATGATTCATTGGTTATTGATTTTAAGTCATATTCAAATTTTTAGTTACCTACCTCATAATCAAAGTTTCTTTTCATAGTTAAATAATGTAATGAAAAAGCATAATATTCATATATTATTCTCATTTTTTTGGTTGATTGAGCTAGGTATTTCTTTGATGGTTCAACATGTCATAGATATAGAGTCATTTATACATAAGCATGTAATATTAATCAATTATAATTGGACTCTAGATTTTGATATTGAATCTAAAAAATATTTTAAAGTTTGATTCTTTATCTAAATATTTTTTCTTTTGTTAATTTTTTTAGAAAATTAAGAAGGAAACTATTAGTATTCTCTATCCCATTAAGCACATGGAATCTATTTCTATATAATTTAGTCCTAGCACACATGAAGACTTTTATTCTAGAAATTATGTATTATAATCTTTCCCATTCTTGTAACTTTGTCATTGTTAATAGCGTTGAGGGTGAAAAAAATACTATATTAAGTTAAAGATACAAAAAGTTAAGTTATACTCAATGATAAAGAATAATTCAATAACAATAAAGTGAAATTAATGCATTTTGTAGGGATTAGAGAAACCTGGGACTTAAAGTCTCATTAAAGCAAGCTAACAAGAAGCAAGCCTTCCAAGCTAAATTTCAAAGAAGATGGAATCTCTCTATTAATTTTAGAGATACTCTATTAGCTACTGCTACCTAGGTGAGAAGAAATCATAGAGTACAAAGACAAGAATGGTTTGGCGATCAATGTTAAGAAGCTCGAATAGCTCTTCAACAATAAACCAATCCTGAAGTAGTTCAAGCATATAAAATTTTGATTCACAATAAGAAGAGAAAGTTCCTTCATGACAAATAAGTAAACTTATTGAATTTGATTAAAAAAGAACCATGAAGTTTTTAGAAATCTTTTTTTTACAAGCAAAGAATAGAATCTTATTTCACATTCAATTAGCTTCAATCTTTCTATAAAGACATGTATAGAAAGAAAACAGAAGCAGAGCCAGTGCATAGTTCCAATATTTGTTTTTATTTATCATTAGGGGAGAATTTAACAGGAATAAATACACTGGCATCAAATAAAGCTATGGATGCTTGGGGTTTATATTCAAAGATGCTAAAGTGGAAAGGTTTGCTAGTATGGAAAGCAATTTTGAAACAACTTAATCATGCATTAAGATTTGGGCTTGAAAGAAAATGGTACATTAGTAGGGTAATTTTTCTATTCAAGAAAGGTAGCAAGTTTGATTTAAATAATTATAGAATGATTACCATCAATAGCATCCTTGGAAAACTCTTAGGTACTATTATTGAAGAGAAGCTTGGAAAATGGGCAAAAGAATGAAAGATACATGCTATCTCACAAGTAAGTTTTAGGCAAAGTCAATCTATTGCAGATCAACTACTTACTCTTAAGCATCTCATTAATCAAGATAAAGTCCAGGTAACTAGGCTTTCATTTAACTTTTTGACTTTTCCAAGGCTTATGATTTAATCATTCAAAGTAAACTATCGCAAAGATAACACAATCTTGAACTCTATTAGATTTATTGTCAGTAATTCAAATCCTTTATAAGAAAGTGTATATGCAACTAGATGATAGTATTTCAAGTGATAGTGCCATAGTACATATTCATTGATGAATTGGAGGCATGGATATAGGAGATCAATAACAAATATTCATTCTTTGTAGACAACTTCCCTATTAACATTCTACTATTTGTCGATCATGTTGCATTGATCTCCAAACCAATTGAAGGCTTATAATGGATGTTGCAAATTTTAGATAAATTTTGTTCATATTCTATAATGCAAATTGATGAGTCATCAACTACCTATGTTGATAGGCATGCATCGACATAGCCTAGTCAACGTAGCCCGATAGACATAGATGCATCAACGCAGTATCATGTCATACTTATATAAATGTGTATACCCACTACATTTATGGCACATTATGTCATTAGTATAGCCAAGTTTTTGTAGTTTTCTTTCATTTAGAGGTAGAATATTTTCTGAGTGCCCATAGTAGGACTTCAAGCAATTGTACAAATCTTTATTCAAGCATCTTATACCTAATAAAGTTTTGTATGCATCCCAAAACAAAGGATGGTTTTAACATGGAAAGGTGTGGCATAGAAAATGGAATATTCTAGAAACTATTTTACATTGCAACCCTAAAGAATGTTGAAGAATTATTAAAAGAATTACTCTACAAAAATTATAAAATGCTATTGAGGGAAAGAAAAAATTCTATTTGAATAATATTAGAGGAAGTATATCTATACATGTCACTTATGTGACACCTAATATTTCTTTCTAGTTGTGCATTCAACTTAGCAAATCACTACTAGGATCTCACTATTTCAAAATTGAGATAGGTACATAATACAACATTCTCCAAGAAGAAAAAATTTGAAGATTTTGTGATAGCAACACCATTGAAGATAAAAATCATATTTTTTCCAACCCCAATATATGGAAGAAATTTGATGAAAATGGCATATCATAGTTGATAACCTTGTTGAATTATTTAAGACACAATCAAGAATACTTGGCAACGTTATAAATGATATATTTAAATCTCATGCTATGCATATTTCATCTGTCCAATAGATCCTCTTGGGTCTCCATTGATGAAATAAAATTCAGTTTCAGTTTCAGTTTCAAAACATTGTTATTGAGTTTAGAGATTATTGGCATTCTGAAAATAATTCATAAATAAATAAAGTCAACAAATCATTGTGTTAACTGTAAACTACACAAGGCTATGGAATCTCCAGCAGTTGCAAGTTTATCTAGTGTGACCTCCAGTCACTCACCACGGTTTCTATGCAGTTTCTTAGTATAGGAACATAGAACTCATGCCTATGGCGGAAGAACTGACCTTATAATTCATCATGATCATGTTGTCTTTCTCTCATCAATATGAGCTGAACGCGTCGGTAATCAAACATTTTAACAAATTTCTGCTCATTCTGAACTCACTCAAAGCAGTCATCCAAGAGCATCCTCTAAATCACGCAGAACATATGTGCACTTTCTAAAATATATTAACAGGCGTACTCTAGTTCAAACCCTAGCGTAAAGTTTCAGCCATTACTCTAACCGATGGCGCAATGTTAATGACAAATTTTTAAACAAGACTTTGCATAAGCTATGCATTTCAACAAATATCTTGCCACCAGTATGAAAGAAACAAGACCAAACAAAACTCCAAAATTTCAACACAATCGTCGATTCACAAAATTAAACGAATTAACGGATTTTGACACCTCGTTTTACTGTAACCATCAATTGTTAATGCCAACATCCAATTTCATTTCAGAGATGTCAAATCCCGAGAGCAACTACAGATTCAAGCGCTGCCCTTACGGTTTAAAGTTTGATGGTTAGAAGAACCATGGACAGCGATGATAGCATTTCCCCAAACCAAAATTGCTTTTTGACGGGAGCCATCATCCAAATATTATAAAATGAACGAATCTAAAATTGAAAAAAAACACAGCGGGAATGAACAACATGCAGGAAGAATAAAAACTTAACAATAACGGAAATCTCTCTCCATGAAACAGTGAGTGACATCACAGGTCCCCATTTTTGACTTGCTTCACAGCGGAGACGATGTCATCATAATCATCGGTGAAATATCTCTTCCAGAGCCAGTGTTTCTTCCAAACAAACACCATTTCGCACAACAGTCTATCCTCCATAAGAAGGTAAACAATTTTACATCTACCTTGCCATCTCCAACACATCCATTGCCTCTCTATTCTGTCAAAAATGTGATGATTGAGTAGAAATGCCAATATATTACCTTAGTCATGCATTAGTTGTCCATGAGACATGATATTCTGAAGTGGCGAAGGACTGTCCAGCACTAGTCTTCTTGTTGAAGAAATGGAGACACTGTCTCTTTAAAAGCCAAGTCAACATCATTTGCAAAGACAACATACTTAGGACCATAATGACCAACGATGGAAAGCCATAACTTCGGAGGTTGACCTTCATTATGTTTCTCAATATTTAACAAAGGTCAAGCTATAGCCATGCAACTTACAGTTTCGCTTATTGATAACCAAGCAACTATACACCCTAAGTTTCCTAATAAACACATCAACATCATTAGCCACCAACCACAGGATTATGAGGGAGCCATGCACTTTGACAAAGCTTCAACTACCCATGCGCCTAGTGCTGCTGCCATCATAACATTCCCATTTGGCACAATCCAATCCTTTGCCTATCGTTTTGAGTTTCCATACACCAACAATATAGCAAAGTATGAAGATCTAATCAAAGAAATGATGGTATCAAATGACCTAGGAATTAAGCATTTGATAATCAAGGGTGATTCACAACTTGTGGTCAACTAGGTAACCAAGGTTTATGCATGCAAAGCTAAACATTTACAACCTTACTATGACTTAGGAAAGCAACTATTAAAGCATTTTGCAAACACTGATATCCAACATATACCCCACAACAAGAATGTCATAGCCAATGCTGTCAAGATGCTAGCCCTTAGTGTTACACCAAATATGTTTAGCAAGTTACCTACCTTAACTATGGATTGTGCTATTCCCATCACATAAAGCCTTGAGGATACCTTTGTGGTTATAGTTCATACTGCTCGTATAAAGGAGTGGTACGATAATATCAATTTTTACCTTATACATGATGACTCTTCACAAGGCCTAACTGCTACTCAAAACGATGTTGTACGTAAATGATCAAAAATAATATGTCACTGTAGGGAATAACACATTATGTCGACAATCCTATGATGGCATATTGTTGAAGTGATTGGGTAGAGTCAAAGTCAGAATAGTCCTAGAGCAGGTTCATGAGGGTGTTTGTGGTGCACATATAGGACCTAGAGCCATGGTTGCTAAGATTAGATGGTTAGGTTATTACTAGCCTTATATCGGAAATGATTGCCTATAGAAGGTCAAAACTTGTAACACATGCCAACAACATAGCAACTTCATACACATACCACCAACTAGTTACATACTACTTAGATTACATATTCATTCCAATGATGGGAATTAGATATCATTGGATCTATAACGCCTAAGTCTTCTACAAGGCATAGCTTTATCATTACTGCAACCGAATACATTACTAAGTGGGTTGAAGTTATTTCCCTAAGGAAGACTACATCTGAATAGATTTGTAGGTTCATCTTAGACAACATAGTGGCTCGTTTTCGTATACCTATGACCATAGTCATAGACAATGGACTATAGTTTAGTAGCCAAGAAATAGAGAATTTCTATCATGACCTAGGCATTAATTACTCTTTCTCATCACCTTATTACCCTTAGGTCAACGAACAAGCTAAATTAAGCAACAAGGCCATCATCAACTTAATTAAGAATATGGTCACCAATAGTTGCTACAAATGGCATGGATAGCTTATCCATGCACTTTGGGTCTATAGAACAACATACCACACTGCAACAAGCATGACCCCTTATACCCTTGTTTGTGATTCTAAAGATATTTTACCTCTTGAATTACAAGTACTATCACTCCAAGTAGCCTTATCCAACTTCATCAATAATGAGCAAAGTAAAGAGCTATGAACCATGGATCTAGACTTAGTGGAGGGGTAGTAGGTACGAATGCTTTCTCAAATCAAGCACTACCAAGAGAGGAAAAAATGGCAACACCATCACAACTTGGGCAAGTGCAAGATGAAGAAAGGAGACCTACTTCTTAATGTTGTTCACGAGCATGTGGACAAATTCTTAGCCAACTAGGAAGGACCTTTTCTAATTACTAATGTTGGTGGCAATAGAGCCTATTGGATAGAAAAATGGATGGGAACAATCTAGCCAATTTAATCATTCATTCTTATCTTAAACCATACTACATGTAGCTTGTAGTAGCAGCCACGACATTGATGACCATCAACAAGCAAGCCTAATCTCCATGGTCTACTAACACCTTAAACTAGCATAATGGCCTGCTAAGATCTTAAACTGGTAATGTAGCCTGCCAACACCTTCAACTAGTAACATGTGATCTTAGATAGCCAAATTGGCTAAACTATCCTTCATGGTCTAATGAATCTCATTGTAACAACATGATTTATCTATCTAGTTTTCTAGTTTTCTTGGAGTTCTATTTGTAGGATGAAGCCTAGATCCATCAAAGAACCACAACTCATCATGGCAACAAGTCACCACATAACATCAATGTGCAAGATTCATTAAATCTATTTAAGAGTGCTTATTCCATATTGTTTCTTGTGAACCCAACCCAACATCCTAAATATAACCTTCTTATACCTTCAGTAGCAATGTTGTCATGTGATCCACCTACAAGTTCATTGGAATGTAACACATCTCGTTCAATGGGAAAACACTAAGTCCATTGAGTGTAACATATCTCGTTTGATGGGAAAGTCCCAAGTCCACTAGAATCTAACGCATCTCATGCAATCAAAAAATGCTAAGTCCATCGGGCATAACACACCTCGTTCAATGAGAAAATCCCAAGTCCACTTGAATGTAATGCATCTCATTCAGTGGGAAAATAGTAAGTCCATCAAATGTAACACACCTCTTTTGATGAAAAAACTCCAAGTTTTTTGAATGTAACACAACTTACTCGATGATGAAACCAACATCAAAATCAGCCTTGGCAAATAGCACATTACCTTGAAGTGAAGTGTTGGTTTCTCAAATGCATCTACCAATCAAACCACACTTCTAAACATAAAGTGCATAGCCTGAACTATTTGAGTAACATTTTTTAGCCTTCATGACCATTTCTTCATGATTTCATTACCATTTCATCATCATGGCCTCACTTCAAGCACTCTTGAGCACAATTCGATACTACTAAATCAAGCCCAGAGAAAAGACATTGGTGATGAACCTGTAGTGGTTTTTTTTTTCTTTTTCAATGTCTATCAGGTTGATCCTAAGGACATCAACAAAGAGGGGCCAACAAAATACTATCAAAATTTGTGTTACAAATCCTACTTTTCAACTGAAGGTAAATTTTCATTGTAAATGTAAGATATGTAGTACATAAGCTACAATATAGCATATTTCAACATTTTTGGACTAAAAAATGCTTCAAAATTTTTTATTGCCTTATTTCAAAACTAGAAATAGGTACCCCATGTCCATATCTAGGCTTGGGAAGGTAGAAAACACCTTTGGAATGGCTAAAAATGGCATTTTCATGAGTTTTTGTAGGGGTATAGCCCCAACTACGCTGGAGCCATTTTCAATAGAAATAGTAGCTATAGTAGCCAACGTAGTCATCACTAGGACTAGGTAGAGATGTAACATTGGCATTTTTGGGATGGTCATTTCTTCAACAATAACCAACACATGCATCCCAAGTCAACAACAACGAAACAATAATCTTCACTAGGCATGACACTTTCTGATAAGTTCCACCATTTTGCTAGTTTTCATTCATCTTTCCATTTCCCATTTCCAAAGCCTTCAACATAGTCACAAAATCTTATTTACTATGTATAGTAAGTGGATCAATTTTGTGGGGGTAGTCCATTTTGGACTTACCACAAATACCAACCGTATTGGCAGTAGTTTGTTGACTACATTAATAGTAGTTGGGTGACTATGTTGAGTTGTAGTTGGCTGACTATGCTAACAGTAGTTGCTTGAATAGGTTGAGTAGTAGTTGACTGACTATGCTAGCAGTAGTTGCCTGAATAGATTGAGTAGTAGTTGACTGACTATGCTAGCAATAGTTGGCTAGCTACACTGGCAATAGTTGCATGAATAGATTGAGTAGTAGTTGATTGACTATGCTAGCAATAGTTGGCTAACTATGCTGGCAATAGTTGGCTCACTACGTTGGTAATAGTTGACTGACTATGTTAGTAGTAATTAGCTGACTATGCTGAGTAGTAGTTGGTTGACTACACTAACAATACTAGTTGTTCCTACTCACAATCAATGCCAATTTATTAGCAATCAATGGGAATCAACAACAAGCCTAAAAATGGCAAACCTAAACCTATAAAAGCCCAACATTATACCATTTCCATGTACTATACTTTGGGAATTATTGACATCATATACAATCATTGTGATCACTTGGCATTTTGGCACTTCAGCATTTTAAAACCATTTTGCAACAACACCATTTATCATTTTCACAATCATTTCCATTATTCATCAAACCCATTTGCAATCCAACTACATTTTTAGTAGTAGCAACTAGTGCTACACTAGGCATAAACACCACCATGTAAGTGTCATTGCCACAAAAAGTGTAGACCCTATCCTATTTCCATCTCCATTGGCAACCATCAAAATCCATCATAGCCATTACATCCTCACTTATCAGTGCCATTGAGTGGTAGAAACTAAGACTACACTAGGCATAGAGACTTCCACCGAGTTTTCATTACCCTAAATGTGTTACACCAATCCCTTTTCCATGCAGCTGATTTGGTGAAAACTAACGAAAAGTTGCAGTAGATTGAAGCTAAGAAGAAACTAGATCATGGAGGTAGCCTTCTCTAATGGACTTCAAGCTTCAGCAAGCAACTTCCTATACCCTTGACATAATACTATACACTATGAACTCAATCTCTTTTATATTCTTTTATAAATTTTTTGCTTTATGTTTTGCAATTTTTGGTTTCTATTTCTATCTCTATCCTTATTTCTATAACTATAATTTCATTTTCTATTGCCTTTTTTAGTAGGCCATTTTTAGTAGGTCATTTCCATCTATATTATCATTTATGTTTACAATCACAAAAGCACTTCTATTTTCACACTTCAAAAATCCTTGGGTGATTAGCAAAACCATCTAGGGTACCCTAAGTTCCATTTTCTAGAGGCCCTTGGGACTCAAGGTTAAAACTATTTTGGTGCTTAGATCTTTCAATTTCCCATTTCAACAACCAAGGTTTTCAACACCAACAACTATTTTTGGGTCTATACACCACTACCATGATTGCTAACAGATTGGTGTTAATTTGCAAGTACAAAAATTATTAGCTTTTGATGTAGTTATCATTTATAGTAAGTCTAGTATATAATATATCCAAAAAATCCATCCATTTACTATAAATAGTAAATGAACTTTTGTGACTATGCTAGCACCATCCTTACTACACTAGCTTTGGTGGACTATGATAAGGTTGTTGTAAAGCCAAAAATTAATAGAAAATGTGGAGAGAGTTGGAAACTACAAAAATGATGGAGCCCATGGAAAATGTTGTGCCTGGTGGAAAATTATATCTACACTCGCTATTGAATACATAGGATGACTATGTTGGCCACTATTGGAAAAATGGAAATTCCAAAAATTCCAACATTACACTTCTACTAGGTCTTGGTGGTGACTACATTGGCTACTATCATCTTCTGGAATAGAATAGAACATCCCATCTACTATATTACCATGTCTACTATAGCACCTATTGCAATTGATGACTCTAGCATAGTTGGGACTATACGCCTACAAAAACCCATGTAAATGCTAATTTTACCCATTACCAAGGTATTTTTAGCCTTTCCAAGCCCAAATATAGGCATGGGATACCTTTTTCTACTTGGGAAGCAAGGAAATAATAACTTTTGAAGCATTTTTTAGTCCCAAAATACTGAAATATGAAAGATCATAGTTCATGGACTACATAGATCACATTTACAATGAATCCTTACCTCATGTTGGGAAATGGAGATTACAACATGAATTTTTTATGGTGTTTTAGCTTCATCTTCATCTTCACAATTGTCAGTAGACTCTCATAGGAGGAGACAAAGGTATTAAGACCATGACAAGGAAGAGTGAAGGACTCATGATCATTATGATCATCGCCCAAGATACTCTGATGAAGAAGATGATGACCATGAACCAAGAAGGTACATGGATAGAAGGAAAGATAGAGAAAGGTATGAGCACCAAAGGGGATACCACTACAATAGAGCTCAAGAACCTAATCACAATGACGATGACCATTGGCAACCTGTAGTATGATCAATATCTGGGAAGTTGTCTATATACCAACTAGACACATTAGAGACAATTGCATCAAGCAGCTAGACATGAATAACATGCCAAAATTTGAGCGTGGTTACAATTATAATCCTCAACATCACCTTCAAGAATTCCATGATTCTTTCATTCTATAGAACATAGAAAGTGACTAGTAGAAACTAAAGTTGTTCCCAAGGATACTTGTGAAGGAAGCTAAAAGTTGGTATAGATTACTTACACCAAATAGAGTACTATGATGGAACTCTTTATTGATAAACATCAAAATTATCCTCAAGTGTTTAATCTTTGAAAATAGATCTAATTATGGAAGTAAGGGACCCATGAATCGCTTGATGCAACAATGGACCAATATTATTCACTGTTGCATAAGTGCCTAGGCCATGGATTTTCTCAATGGAAGAAACTAAGGCACATCATTAATAGGCTCAAAAACAAAACTAGAAATATCTTTAGGGTTTACACTCAAGGTAAATTATCTCAAATGTGTGTCCATTAGATATAAAGATTAATTGAACAAGTGGCAAAGAAGAAAGATGAATTAAAGAAAAGAGATTTAGTTGATGAGTACAATAGAGATTCATCCATTCCCAAAAGGGATGCAAGAGTATGTGGCCCACAAGAAGAGGAGACCATGGACAAGGTAGTACAAAAGAAAAAACTACCTCTTCAAAAATTTTCCATTGACATAGTAAACAAGGTAGAAAATATGTAGGATTTAGATGTTGAAAAGTTTGCAATAGCCTTAAATATTGTGAAGGAATGAACTAAGCAAGCCTTCGGTAAAGGCAAAAACAAGAAGAAGAAGAGAGACTTTCGATGAAAGGGAAAAGTTACCTCAATGGCTGAATGTTCATAAATAAGCTTCAAACATGAGAAAGAATGTGTTGTATGTCGATACGAACATCGTAAAGGATGTTGTCTTGTAATGATACACTTATAAGGAACAATGGCATATGCACCTAATCCCAAATTCCTCAAGGAATAGATATCCAAATGATTACCTTATCCTCAACGTAACTACAAGAAAGCCTTCCAACCCATGTAGTATCCCATTGGACCCTATGTACAGCCACAAAAGTAGTACCATCAATAGTTCTAACAACCTCAATCATGGGCCATGCCACCACCATGACAACAATGCCCATATTGACAACCAAACCCATCTGGATACTATGTGTAATGTCCAATCTCTCAAAGTAATGTAGTCATTCAAGCTTTGCAATATTATTAATCAGAATACCATAGACCTACACCACTAAATATAAACTCTAATTCATACATGTATCCACAAGTAGCTGGTTCACTAAGGCAACATCCTAATCCTTTACCACCAATGCCATTGCCTATAATGCAAGGGGAATTGCCATCACAACCCCAATAGAAAAGTGCAACTAGAATAGTCAACATATAGAAGGAAGTAATCATGCATGAACCACAATATAAGAAATGGTCATTCGTTAGAACAAGTCTAGAAAGGGTTTGAAGGAGATGAGCACATCTACTTCAACTCCATCAACATCCAATCCTCCGAGAAATAATGAGCTTCCATCATCATGCAATGCTAATATGAAAACTATCATATTCACAAAGATAGTTTTAGATTCGATAAATTGAAAGACACTTCCTAGGTGATGAGTGGCGAGATACCCCTACACTCAACCATATGAATACGAGCATTTTCACATGCGATCCGGTCGAACTCCGCAGACAGACTAGTTGTGGCACCTAGATCGTTAACCTTAGGTCACAGTTCATTGTCTTCCCACCTGGACTAGTATTAGCTTTGTCACGTATGGTTTAGTCCAGAGTGAGGTGTATGATGGGTTTCTAATCTAATGCTACTCCTGAAGCTAATGAAAAGTAATATTAACTAATCTAGGAGAAAAAGGGTAAGAGAATCTAATCTAGCCTAAGTGCGATGAGCATCTATTCCTTAATCATCTATACACATCTTGGACCTCGTACATGACTACCACTAGGATTACCAAGCGCATGGCCTAGGTACACTACTGGGTTACCAAGTAGTCATACTTAAATGCTCGTGATTAAGTCGCACTCATNTAGATGCCTAAAATTGGGAAAGCCACCTCTTATTTATAGGAATTAAGGTAGGTCACGATATCACATATGCGATATCGCGGTTGGCTACGATATTGCGTACACGATATTGCGTCAGCTATGAAACCAGGGATGCGATATCGTAGGTGCGATATCATGGGTGCATTATCGTGGGTGCGTTATCGTAGGTTTCAGCAGAAAATTCATGACTCATCATACCCCCACGATTAAATGAAAACTCATCCTTGAGTTACAGAGAGAATAAGCAACATTGATTACACAGTGGATAGGTATGGGATTATTGACTGACTAGAATGGATTCATGCCACAGTGTGGAGTGAGACACAACACAAAAGAAAATCTTCTGATTACAAAATGATGGAACTCATGTAGTTCCTAGTGGCGGTGGCTCCTCCATAGGTGTCCTTCCCTTTTCTTGCGCTCTAGGTCTTAGAATTTGATGACGTCGAAGTATGGCCTAGAGTTTCTCCTCTTGTAAGGCCTTGAGTGCCTTGGCACGCACGTAAATTTGTGCTTGTACCATAGAGGTAGCCCAGTCAACCTTCTCTTTTTTTGCTGCAGCCCTTTCATTCTCTATCAATAGTTTATTAAGTTTCTCAGTTCTGAAAGTGTCCAGCTAGTTCTAAGCAACCTTTGGCCCTGTATTCATAAGGTTTAATACTTCCTAAATGGCTTGAAAAAATAAATCAATGGTCATACCACAAATGTTAACCATGGTGCCTTCTTCTTTATTTTTCCAAAATTGGTATGTTTCCCCTAAGTACCAAGCACCACTTTCAGAGAGGGTATCTCCTACTTCTTCCTACCCAAACCATACAGTAGGAGGATCTTCTTGATGAACATTGAATGATTGTTCCTCCTATTCTACATGTTGTCCGGCAGGATCTTATCTTCCACCTCTCCAAGATCATTCGATCACACCTTGAGCAGGACCTTCTTGTTGTCTGCGTTTCAGGCCATCTGCAATCACACGGGACCAATTGTTAGTAAGGTTGTTACCAAATTTAGGTTATACCTTACTGCTTTCCTTAATAGATTTACTTTATTTCCGTGTGATGTTAATTATTGGACGAACATGTCCCCGAAATATTATAATGTTGAGTCCTCTTTGCATAGGTGGTTTTCAAATTTAATTTTCTGGTATAGCTAAGGGGATGAAATTGTTTTTGTTACATTTTATTCTTAATTTTAGAACTAATTACCCTTAAAGATGTCCTTTGGGTGATGATGAATTTCAAAAAATTTATGCACTATTCGGCATGTGCCCCCTCCCCTATGACTAAGCTGAATACTCTAGGGTTAAGTAGGTTCAAATGGAATGAAAATTGGAGTACTAGCGAGTGAGTTATGGATATGAAAGAAAGGGGCACACAATCATGAGTCGTAGAGAGGAATTGAAAAACTTCCCCTGCGTGAAAAATTGCAAATGATGTTGATTAGCACAGGGGGGTCCCATATATATTTTTTCATTAAAGTTAGGGCACTTAGAGAATGTACCGAATCTTTAATATTTCTTTTGAAATTAAATGATGTAAACTAAGGACATTTGGATGATTGTTATAGGGTTCTAGGGTAATTCAACTAGTTCTGAAGGCACGAAAATTATGATGGTGTGGAATTTATTAATAAGGACCTAGAATGGTAGAGAAAAAGGCTATGTGATGATTCATAGGAACGTTGAATCGGAGGGATAGTAATAAGGGAAAGAATATCATGAACAATACATTGAGAGTATTAAATTGTGTGCTTGAGCTGTGTCATAAGCGAGGATTACAAAAGATTACACAAGTGGGTCCTCCCCAAAGCAGGTTCCAACCTATGATGCCCTTGTGTAACCACACTTAAAGTGTCCATGGGTACTAGAAGGGTTAAATGTAATCCGCACTAATTCCACAAAACACACACATGTAAATATCACTGAAATAAGATGAAAATTCTATACTACATGGGTCATGAGCTACAATTATACGAACAGTGAGATGAGATGAACTATAGAAAGGGATCGTAGAGATTGGGACATCAGGTAACTGACACAGGGCACAGTGAATCCTGCATGTGAAGCATGATTAACATGTCATTAACCCATCATTCCAAGATCAGGACCAAGTCCATTCCTCTAAATAGTGACATCACATTATTTTATCCCATGATGAGCAACTATGAGAGTACCATAACAAAAAGGTGTACAATCACTTGGAATTTAGTTTAAAGGAGGAGTTATTTTTTTGTTTTGTGGCACTTTGTTTTTCTCTTCTTTTTTCTTTTGAACTTTACTGAATCCAGAGAAGCTGCCAACCTTCAGGCATGGATGCATATCTTTCCAGTGGGACCCCCTAGAACAACATTTGATTTTCAAGTGCCCTTTTGATTACTCTTACTCCCATTTTTGTTAGATCTACAAGGACCTTAGTACAACCACGTTGCATGATAACTCCCATAGATGTTACCAAAGAGAATCAAAAAGTCCCCTTGATGTCACACCCTAATCATTCCCTCTTGATCCATCCTTCTTCATCCTGGGTACAACGAACATAAAATTAATTTTAAGTTTTTGAAATATCAAGAATATCACTATACCCTTGAAAAGAACCTCTTATTTGTAGAGTGGATGAGTGGGTGTAATGGGCTCACTGTTCCAAATAATTGATCACTCATGACTTGATAACATAAAACACACATCGACCAACGATCCACATAAGTGTTTTATTCATAGACGAGATTACTTATGAAAAACGTAAAAAGACAAAAACACACAAAAAGATAAAAAGATAAAACAAAAAGTTGTAAAATTAAAGAAAATGAAAAATATTTATTAATCCTACTTGTTATTGAAATGGGGGATATCCCCCATAACTAATCAGTTGAGTGTGACAAGGATTAATAAATGGAAGATGAGGACCCTTGCATATTGGAAGTATTGGAACCGGTCTATACTTATCCCCTCGGGGTTCACACACTTGATTATAATAAGCATAGTGGAGCACTTTATACGATGTAGTTCCTGGATAACGAGTTGACCCACTATGATGTTTGTAACCATTAGCTGGTATGCAAGGATTGGGTTGATGCCTCCCATGGTTGTGTTCATTGGGCCGTATGGTTATTGGAGTCTTAGTTGGTGTCCCTAATAAAGTTACATGAGGCATTAGGTTTGAAGGTAAGGATGCACCACAGTGTGGGACTTATGCTGAGTTGGAAGATACATTGGCCTCTAAATTATGTTGTCCCTTCTTACGTCCATGTTTAAAGAAGGGGTGTTTTGGATGTTGAGGTTTTTCACTACTGTTGGTAGTAGTAGTACAAGTGTTGTTCGTGGGTTGTTGTTGTGGCACAAATACCTTAGGAATAGTTGGTGGCACTGTGGAAGGAGGGAAAGGATGAGAATGTGAAAAGTTAGGAGGAATATAAGGTGCACAAGGCGGTGGTTGTGTTGGAGGTATGGGCTGATAGTATTGTAGAAAATGGTATTGTGGTGAGATAGAGTATGGTGGCCCAAATGGAGAAACAGGATGTTGAATGTGATAAGTATTTGGATTCGGAAAATATGAAGGGTGCCTCCAGTCTAAGGGTGGTCTCCCCCATGACTGGGATTGTTGCCACTATGATCGAGCACATTATCTCTGTACAAACTTTGGATGTAGTGTGTTTCCCCAATGCTCATGTAGATGTAACAATATTGGGCATTGGCCTTTGGGATGATCGTATAGGCATATGTTGCATTCATATGTATGATTGGCAGTTGAGTGCTTATTCCCTTCATTTTTTTTTCGAATGTCTAATGTTTTTTCCTGCTTCTTAGGTTGTCAAAACTCTATCTCCAATGTTTTTGATATATTCTCCACACTTTTGATACATCCATTCCAACATCTTATTAATCTTTGCCTCAGCTTCTTCTAACGATTGTTGTATTGGCAAAGATGATGTTTCCACCTTGGGATTTGTTGATTTCTCCTTTTTATGATCATGGACCTTCGTTGAGTTAATATTCTGGTCCCGTTGATGTTTTTCAACACTCTCCCATCTAGCTAATTCTCCTTCTTCTTTTGCTACCCTCTTAATAAGCTCTTGGATTTGATGGGTTTGTAGTTTCTATAGTTGACCTTGGGCATATACTCCTAAAGTCTCTCTTGTTTCATTACGTAGCCCATAAATGATATGGTACATTAGCCTTTCCTTGGAAAACCCATGGCCTAGATAGTTGTTTAACAGTGCATAATATCTTTCTAAGGCCATTTCCAAGGGTTCATGTTGTGCTTGTTTCCATCATTGGATTTGTTTTCTCAAGGCTGACACTCTTGCGTAGGTTTGATATTTTTTGTTAAAGACTTCTACCATTGTTGACCAGCATTGTATCGAATTTGGTTTTAATGATCTATACCATACTTTTCCTTGGCCAACGAGTGTCATGGGACAGAGCTTAAGTTTTTGCCACCCATTATCAATGTTATTCCATGTGCAGGAATTGTAGAAGGCTTGTAAATGTTGATGCAGATCTAAGTCGTAGCCTCCTGAAAAATTAGGGAAATTTTTTAAATCAAGCTTGGGTAGATGGCTCTTTTTATGGTGCCTATGTGAGATTCAAACAACCTCTTGTATTTGTGTTAAGCTTATAGTGGCTAGTGGGGGTTCATCATCATCAGGTAAGTTAGGATTTTGTGCGTTGGAATGGCGTTGCTTTCGTTGATGTTTATAAGAAACCCCCACCTTAGATTGCATACTCCAATCTTCATTATCATATAATTCATCGGTTATCCAATGAATTTCCTCACTAGGTGTGGCATTATTGTAGTCTTGTAGGAGAGGCATGATTGTGAAACTGTGTGTGAATTCGTATGTGACTTTTTATAATTAATTCTTCTTCTTAAGAGATATATCGTTAATTTCTATACAGTGACCTTGTATGATCTAACTAATCTAGATAACTAGCACCGTCCTTGGCAATGGCGCCAATGATGAGTGGCAGAGATACCCCTACACTCAACCATATGAATACGAGTGTTTTCACACGCGATCCAGTCGAACTCCATAGACGGACTAGTTGTGGCACCTAGATAGTTAACCTTAGGTTGCAGTTTGCTGTCTTCCCACCTAGACTAGTATTAGCTTTGTCATGTATGGTTTAGTCCAGAGTGAGGTGTATGATGGGTTTCTAATCTAATGCTACTCCTGAAGCTAATGAAAAGTAATATTAACTAATCTAGGAGAGAAAGGATAAGAGAATCTAATCTAGCCTAAGTGCGATGAGCATTCGTTCCTTAATCATCTATACACATCTTGGACCTCAGCTGTGAAACCGGGGATGTGATATCGTGGGTGCGATATTGTGGGTGCATTATTGTGGGTGCGTTATCACAGTTGTCAACAGAAAATTCATGACTCATCACTAGGAAAAGGATGGCTTCATGAGTTCCTTTGATTTATTTACGAATAGTTGAAAATCTACTATGCAAGGCCCTACTAGACTTAGGTTCCGAAGTAAACTTGATATCTCTAGAAACATACAAAGCATGGAACCTACCAACCTTTAAAAAGTGTAACATTTAAGTAGATCTTGTAGATTAATTTGTCACCATTCCTTTGGGAAAGATAGAAGATGTGGTGACCATTGCCAAAGGGTGATTCTATCTTGGAAACTTTTTGGTCATTAACATGTAGAATAATAACAAGAAATTTCCTATCATAATGAAGAGAGCATGGCATAGCACTGTGGATGCTAAGTTAAGCATGAAAGACTTATCTTTCAAAATTTCTAAGGAATACAAGCATATAGCTGTACATACACAAAAGATTCAGAATGTTAGCCCATAACGGATGTAAGAAACAATTGTGTAGACACAATGGAGCATGGGCCACTAAACTAGAAGACACCCAATGGCTGCAAACTAAGAACTCAAAATCATGTAAAACATGCATGAAGTATTTTGACCCACTTATTAACTCCTATTCTAAGAAAATGACCCTAACTAAAAGCTCACAAATGAAAATATTAAACCATAATCATACACCAACATATAGGGGAACTAAGAACTTGAAATTTGAATTAAAGAATCAATAAGAAAGTATAACTAGACCTTCTGAGATGGAAAGATCATCTAGTTCAACAAGGCATAAATCCATAAAAAATCAAAATTTGATTACCATCAAGATTACAGGGAACAATAATCAAAAAACTAAATCACTAAGGATGGTAAGTAAGAAACCTAGAGTGTGTGATCCATGGGATCTAGAGTACATTTTCCTAACACTCACTAATCAGTTCAGTCATGGGGGATATGCCTTAACCTAATTTAGTAATTAATAAGTGCTTTTTCACTTTTGTTTTATTTTTTATGGTTTATAATTTCTTATAATCGTTTCTTTTCTTATTAATTTTTCACATTTCTTACCAATCTTCATATTCTTTGATATCTTTTCATTCTTTCAAACTTCTTCAACTATTAATCATTTTCCCATTCTTTGACATTTTCTATTTCTTTTATAATCTTTCATTCTTTTTATCTTTTTAATTCTTAACATTCTTTTTAATTTTTCATGTTTTTCATATTTTGTTCTCATTTTACTTGCACAAATTTTTGTCAAATTTCCAATGAAACACATCAAATAAGGCAATATGTAGTTTCAATAAGGTGAAGATTTCTCTATGTTATCAAGCCATAAGAAACTAGTTATTTGTATAGTGAAACCACAACAACCATCCATCCATTCCAATAATAAGTTGTTCTTACTATGGCCATAATGATATTCTTTTTCCTAATAAAACTAAAAATACATATGTGATCATTATGCCTGGATCGAAACATGAAGAACCAAGTAGGAATGAGAAGGTTCCAACATCAAGGGGATTTGTGGAATCTCTTGCATCACTACTATATGTTCTATTATGTTGCTAAGGTTGTAATTATATCCTTGTAGATCTAACGAAAAATGGAAATAAGAGTCCATTAATTTCTATCTTACCATGTCATTGGAAAGACATGTTACCAATGCCTAAAGTAGTCCTCAGGAAAGGTTGACATAAATATAAATAACCTCAATGCACAAAATAAATTTCTGGGGGTCTCACTGGAAAGACATGTTACTCATGCCTGAAGGTAGGTGGCTTCTTATAAATTTCAAAAATAATAATAATAATAAAGTACAATGAATAAACTTCTCCCTTGGACACAACAGCAAGTGAGGATACTCCTTGCAACAATAATAGTCTTATGGTTGTGAATCTAAGAGGTGAAACAATGTGATGTTAATCAATAGTGACTTGGACTTGGTTTGAATCTTGAAAATAAGGGCTAATGATTAGTTTAACCACTAATAAAACACAAGAATTCATTATGCCTATGGTATGACACCTCATGTCCCAATTCCAACAATCCTTTCTATAGTCCATCTCACCCCACTGTACAATTGATCATAACTTGTGATTTTGTGTAATATAGCGCAATTTTTCCACCCTAGTGATACTAACATGTATGTTTTTCTATACAAGTATGCATTACATTCAACAACTTAAGTGCCTAAGAACACTTTGTGATGTGGTTATACAAGGGAACTAAGGGCTGGAGCCTACTTTGGGGAGCACCCACTTGTATAACTCTTGTATTTCATACTTGGCAAGCAATTCCACATCATCTTGTGTCTTCTAGAAATAATGAAATCAATAAATACTTCCCTTAACAATCCAATAAAACTATTCATACACTAAAAATTTATTACCCATCTCTTATGCATTTTTTCTCTTTTAAGAACTATCATATCCTAACATTCCTTCCTAATGAACTTTAAAACATCCAATTTTTGAATTTTAAGCATCATAGCTATTATATGACCTTCTAACATTTCATACTATCTTCCTACCATTCAAATTGACTCATTTTTTCAATCAAAAAATGCTCACAAAAACTACAATTTTCCAAGGTGACATCATTGCTACGATGTATGAGCCCCTCATACGTGATTGATTTGATGTTATATCAATGATGTCACACCATAAAAATTCCAAATATATCCACCAAGAGTTAGAAAAATTCTCATTCTTCTAATTTGCTATCAAAGGAGTTTTTTGTTTTTCTCCTTTGAGCTCTTACATCCTAACTTCTGTAAGCCATAACCTCACTCCTAAAGCTCTGATTTTCTAAATTCTTAAATCCTCTTGATCATGGAACACTCAACTTAGTCATGGGGGGTGACATCAAGGAAATTTGAGTCAATCTTTTTGAAAAATTGCCTAGCTTTGGAAGATAGTTTATAAGATAGAGTATAAAGGATATTATCATGAAATTAATAAATATTGACCAAGTAATTCAATATATTCTCCTAATAAACCATTTCAATTAATTATAAGGTACTATGAGCCTAAGAAGATAATGACTATTGAAGGTCATGAACCTAAATATACATTTCTTAGGGGCAGTATTTTGAAATTCTTCTTACTATGCAATCATTTATAAACAAAAGATGTGATCTAACTGAAAGAACGAGAAGGATTATGAATTGTAAAGTGCCAATAAGAATACTTTGGTAATCCTAAATTCTTGATTGATTATAGATGGCCTTATAAAGAATACCAAAAGGATGACCCTAACAACAAGGAATCAAAAGATCAAGAGGTTGAGGGAGAGGTCTCACTAGAGAACAAACTGCACCAGCAAAGTAAGCAGAGTAGGAAGCTCAGTTCTTCAACATTCATCACTAAACACCCACTATCGAATACTCTATCCAAGAAAAGGTTGAATCACAACAAGAACAATGTCTCACACTATTTCCTAAATGCCTCCAAGTAATCTAGGAAAAGTATATTATGACTATAGTCATTATGGAACTTAATTTTGGTCCTTTCATGGAGTTTGCACCAAAGGCCATTAGAAAAAAACTTTAATCATATCTGTTGTGGCCCACCTTGACAACAAGTGAAGACTAGTACTTAGGGTAAACCCTTCAATTTTGGAAAAATAAACAAGTTGATGTTATAGTGAAGATAGAAGGAATTTCTATGTCATACTCAATGGAGGCAATAGCCAAAGCCCTCAATTTACAAAATGAAGGGGCTAATGTCACACATATATCAACAAGGTTTGACATTGATATGAAAAGATTATGGCTACACAATGCCTATGGCAAGGAAGATAAGGAATATCGTGAGCTGACTTCAAAAGAGAAAATATATTTCAAGATTGATGCCTACCACTTGTTCCCAACTAAAAGACTCAACAGAATATCTACTTATGTAGCCGAAGGAAGCATCATCCTAATGGGGAAATTCAATGTAAACATTGTCCAGTTGTACTTCCTCAAAATCCAATAGTGATTTGAAGAGAAGAAGGCAAGAAAGCCTACACTACCATTTCCTACCTAATTAGGAAGCTCTGTAAGTAGGCAGGTATTTTGGGTTACAAAAATGATGTTTTTAGAAAGGCTCAAAATGCTTCATATGTTGACATGTCAAACCCATGTGGCTAAAGAAAGATCAATTGGAGAAATAGGTGGGAACCAAGGAAGCAACAAGCTCAAATCTTGCTGAAACCATACAAACTAATATTTAGTAACAACAATAATAGCAAGAACAACAACAAGTTCCACCACCACTGCCACAAAACTACACACCCTCAATGAGTTATCTGTAGTAAATTACAAATACAATTAGTTGGGAAACATGAGAGGGGGTCAATCTCTATAAAGTAATAGAAGATGCAGTTAGGCCCACCATCTCAATTAACCCTACTAGTGGGCATATATCATTGTAATCAAGAGGAGGGGATGCTTGGTCATAATAGATTTTTGGGAATGTTTCATTATTTTTAGTGATTCTAGAGACTAGAGAAGAAGCCACACTAGTGGTTATGTAACATCAAGATGCAGCAAGAACCGCACAAGTGATCACTGATCACATTGAGGTGTCTTTTAATGTTCCTATTGTGTTGTTGGTTGATATTTCAAGAGCAAGAGATGCTCAAATGCTTCTTGGTTCCTCAATGATTCCTGCTAAACATGAAGATTGAAAGGATTAAGGACATTCAGATATAGAAATTTGAAAAATGAGAAAGAATCAAAATAACCTAACATTAGACTCCATGATAGAACATAAAGAATGCATAAAATTGAGGAGTTGGTTCACACCCCCAACCAAACTGAGGTAAGTGGTAAGGCACAACATTTTTATTCACATTAGTTCATATTTATACATTAAGTGATGTAACAATATCCCCACATTAGCTTTTAACTAATCCTTTGATTTTAGGGATTCTTCCTCATCACCTTTTATACACTTTCTAATATTTATGGAATTTCTCTCATACATACTTTGAATGGATACATGCTAACATTATCATCCTCTTACTTTTTCATATGCCATATATTAATGTTGGCATTATCCTCACGAAGATGTACTTGACGGACTACTACATATAGGGAAAGTTATGAAATATCTCTTTGATATCCCAAGTGAGATCACTACAATTTAGTCTAATATCTTAGCCACTAAAGGAAAGTTGTTCATGGTAGAGACCAAGGAAAAGCATGCTGAGAACGAAGTTCGTACATCACAAGAAGAGCTTATGAAAGAGACATAAAAGAGACATCCAACATAATTCATTACACCTAACCAACTCAATCAATTATGGACTAAGCATATGAATCATCTCATTTACCATAATCTACAAATGAAATGAGAGAAGGAGAAAGTGATATGGGATGCCTCAATGACCAAAGCACAAACCTACGCAAATGCCAAGGCACTCACTATCCTACAAGAAGAAAATAAATAGTTAGCTTCAAATAGTGCTTGGTTGACCAATGTGGACACACAAAAGAACATCCTTGATGAGAGCATTTAGTAACTTTAAGAGTAACTAATTCAAGTAAACCAATACATGAGCCACTTGTTTAGAGAAAACAAGACATTGTCAATGGAAGAAGTTAGCACTATTTATCAAAATTTTTCAATTGAAACAAGCACATGGCAAAGTGAAGCTAAGAAGCATCAGAGGCTCAAAGAGAATTTTCATGATCAAGTGCGCATGTATAAGTAGATCAATGACAAAGAAATCCATATGGCTAAAGCTAAGGTTAATTTAATTTAAGCAAAAAATCCAGACTGCCAGCCAATCTTTGATAGCTTAGCCCATGTCCACTAAGCTGAAATCAAAAACAAAGACTTGAAGATCAAGAATCTTACAAGTACATGGGGTTAGCTAACCTTCGTTACACTAACTTAGCCTTGTTGATAGTAGGTAGGCCCAAAAATGAGTTAGAAAAACAAGTAGCGTCCATGTATGCTTTATATAAGAAAGAGCTTGTTGATAAAAAGGATGCACTATAGAAGTTACACATAGCAAACTTAGAACAAGAAGTTGTTAAGGCTAGCTATCAGGGCTAGAAAGATGTTGCAGCAAACCTAGCTTATAAAATGTTACATTATTAAGAACTAAAAAAAATAGCTAGGGCATTTGAGATAGAACGAAGGAAATTTGCAATGTGGTACATTAAATCAAACCAAATGTTTCTACAATTGTCATGCCCATGGTATGTATCAGCCACATCACATGTTGCACAACAAGCATGGATGGTACATGACCCCAAAATGGAGAAGGAAAAGCTTCAGGCACTACTAAATAGATATCAATTTAAGAAGTTTGATAATAAAGCGAAGTAGCTAATGGAGGAGCCGCCACCATTGAGCACATAGGTTGTATCATGCTTCTTCAATTTTTTGTCTTATTTTGTCATATAATTGTTTCAAAAGTTTCTAAAACATCTATGGCATTCAGTGTCATGTAAATAGTCAAGATAGTCATGCATAGTTGAATTTACCTTCTAATTTTGTAAGGGACTCTATCCTTTTTTTTTTTTTTTGACTCAAGGACAAGTTTCTAGTTAGTCATGGGGGTATGATAAAGTCAAATTGAGTCCAAATGACATCATAGCAATGATGTCATATCAACAATGTCATTGAACTAATTTACTTCTCATCATACGTCATCACTGATATGATGTCTCGGGATGTGTGCAACCCTATCAATATGACACTTAGGTGCACAATCCAATACAAAATTCATTGCACCCTTAGGTAGACTCTTGTAGTTTGTTTTCCTAACTTAGGAATAGAAGTGTATGCCCCCAATGTGGTGTTAGAAAGTAACGGAGTCTTTATTCAAGCATATTGTACTTAAACACAAGTTTTGAATGAAAATAAAAATTGAAGCTATTTGGCATCATTCCATCATCACTTAGTTTACTTTCTGTTTACTTGGAATAATTTTCCCTATTTTCTTAGTTAACACTTTACTTTCTCAAGCACTTTACATGTGTAATTAGTACATTAGCATGGGTACACCTAGTTCCAAATGTTAAGTGTAGTTGTCTGGTAATCCGAGTAGTAATATTATTTGATTTGCTGATTAATAATTCCACTTGGTAATCCTAGTGGCAGCTGCATCTATCCAAGACATGATTGGAGGACTAGGAACATATACCTACTGCTTAGGATAGAATAGATTTACTTACTTTTTATTACCTAGACTTAGTAATTATTTTCATGTCATTATGTCTATGGTTAGGAGTTATTTGGGCCATCCAACATCAACTGTCACATGCCTTATTGCAAGCTAAACCATACACCTAAACTTTACTAGCTTGAGTGGGAAGATAATAATCACGAGCTTGAACTCAACTACTAGCATATCAACATTGACCATCCATGGATTACGATTGGGTTACACGTGAACACTCGTAACTTGTATGGTTAAATGTTGGATTACTCCACTACACATTCATAGTGGTAAGATTTTTCATTTGAAATCTCCAAGTTATGGTTTCGATTCTAGTAGACAATGCTGAGGTATAAAGTTCTATTTGACTATATATCTTGCGATACCTATATTTTAAATATTTCAAGTACCAAAACCCACCTCCACAAAATAACCTAAAAAACAAAAGCAAAAACAAAAAATTAAAAATAAGTAATTTCAATACCAACAATTCGTAAATGGTAACATTGTCCCGTACCATAGCCAAAAGGTGATTGGTTGAGTGAAATTTTTGTTTATATCATGACAAGTTCAATCCAAACTAGCATACAGCCAATCATGATGCAAATTTTCCTTTTAGTCTCTTAAATAAAATAAAATCTAAGTTTAAAATTAAATAAAAAATTTTCTAACAACATTGAGTTATGGATTAAAAAACCAAATTGTCTTATAGGAATTATGAAACTACTCTACTGGATGTTTATACCAGAAGGTGATCTGCATGAGAATTTTAGGGGAGGGGTGTGGGGGGTTGTCCAAGGGTAGGCGTGTCAAAGCAAAATAGTTTTTTAACAATTACCTTTAAGATATACAGTTAGAACTTTATAACTTATCATGAACCATAACTTTGAACTTTTAATTCAAGAGTTTTTCTATTAGCAAAGCAAGAATAGATTAATTTAGAGTTAAATTACAAAATAAATTAATTAATTTCAAAGTGCATTTGTGTTTTAAAATTACTTGCACGGTTGCTTTCTAGATTTTTTTAATATTTTAAAAATAAGATCCCTCATGGTCGTTTGCATGCGGCTAACCCCCTCTGCTTCCTGTTGCCCTAATGTCAAGGTTTATGTTTTATTTATTTTCTTAGAAAACTTAACCTTATTGTTTTTGGGTTGCTATAAAAGAAAGTCGGTGAACCTCTTTTGGATTACGTATTTCTAGCAAACCCGATACTAAATCCAAAACGACATATCCCTTAAATTCCTTAATTCAAGGTCTGCTATATACAGAACTCGACGCAGCCATGGTCAGAATTCACGGTCACAATCCACTGAAGTACATAGAAAATCGCTTACGCCTGCTGAAAAGAGGGCAGATGCAGAAACCAGAAACCAGAAACCAGAAAAGCTATTAAAGCTAAACGTGGTGAAGGCAACGTTTTTAGGTACCCACCAGATACCGAAACTATGCTTTATCAAGCCTGAATACTTTGTGAAAGTTTACATCGACAGAAATCACAGAGCTTCACCCAAGTCTGCAAAATACAAGGAGCTGGATGACAGTCCAGCTTGGTTTGAAACCATTTCACTCAGAGATGTTGACAAGGATCTTGACAAAAGTTATGGAGAAGAACCAGTTTTATATTTTGATGTATACGTCAAAAGCTTCCTGGGATGCAAAGAATTAGTAGACACTGCTACTTTCACCATTGTTAATGTGCTTGTGAATCCAGATTCCACCAATGTCCACATGGATTATGACACTGGCGAATATTGGAGTTATATTACGAAAGATGCTAGTAGGATTGGTGAACTGTATTTCTCCCTGCCGGATGATTCTTTGATTCTCTTGAGAGAGTTTTTTATATGGAGAAATATAAGGTCACACTACCTTACGTTACTCTAGATGATATTAGAAAGCTCCTTCTGAATGGGATTGTGCTCGATGCTTAAAAGATTGGTGAGAGGAAAAGAGATAAGAATTATCAAGCCAAAAAAATGAAAGATATTTATTCTTCCCCAAGAATTTATGGAGCCGGGGAAAGAAAATGATCCAGATTCTTCCCCCAAGTGTCTGGGGAGTCTGTTGAATAAGCAGTGTTTATTATATTAGTATAACCGTAACTTGGTGTTACTTGATCAATTCAGTGGGGTTTTTCCTACCCAATTAGACAAGTTGGTTATGTTAGTGTACAAATTTTGTGTAAGCCAAAGTTCTGAAATTTAACTTAAGGATTTTGTTTTGGATAGGATAAAAGCAACATGATGAGATTTAATTATAAATCTGCTTTTCAATTTTATTAAATCTATCAATGCTTCTGAATTTAAAAGAACTTATGTTGCATTTTGTAATAGCATGAATCAAATCATCTTCTTATTTGGTCTTCTTGTGTTATTGTGAAGTGGCAGACTTTCAAGAGCTCATGTGTTATTGTAAGGTGGCAGACTTTCAAGAGCTCACATATCTGGAAGATATGTTTAGAAAATACCTGAATTTCGATCTTATAACTAAATAATTTAGCTATTAGGAAAAGCAATTGTTGGTTGTTAATTCTCTTTTGTAGATACATATTGATCAAAATTGGGGTGGTCTTTCTAATAATCTTTTTACTAAAAAAAACTTTCTATTGCTCTTTAATAATTAAGTACTCAATATTTGTAATATTACTCCTTTTCCAAAGAAAAGGTAATTATTTATGTTAACTTCTAACTTCTAGTCCATCATTAAGGTAGCAGAAATGTAAGAAAGTAAATGGTAGTAGCAAAAATTAATAGAAAATAAGAGAATAACTTCAACACAAACAACATAATTATCCTCCAAAAATTTTAGCAATTAATTCAACTACTAGTAAGAAGTTCCAAGGCTTTTTAATTCAAAATTTATAACAAACTTAGATCAAGCTTACACAACAGAACAAGACTACAACTTGAATTTTGCTTCAGACACCATTTGATTTTGTGATGTTGTGATACCCTAGATCACCCAAGCATCCACTTATATAGTGGGTATATTGTCATGATTTAGGTAAAAGCCAATTTATGGAGTTATAATCTATACTTACTCATGAAAAAATTGAGTGCTAATGGTTACATATTCTTTTTTTCATATTACATACTTTGCATTTGTTATTTTCAACTAACATATCAAGAATAATTTACCAACTTGATAACTATTACAAAATGGACATGTCTTATCCTTAAAATAATCAACATACCTCACAAATTAGATATGCTTATGAAACTCATTAACTTTGATAAAAATACTATTATTAAAATGTGAATAAAATCATTCATCCTCAGTTGAATAAAATAGATTTTCCACGCACTCAAAGATAGTGAGTCCAAAGCAAGATACCATTATCCCATGTTTTTTTTTTTTGTCTTACTTTTAGTAGCTTTTTGGAACTATGATGTAGCAACCTTTTTTTATAGTTTATTGTCTCATCTTTGCACATGCTCAAACCATCTAAGTTGCCATTCTTGAAACTTATTTAAAATAGAAACCATTCTAAGTCTCCCTCTAATATCTATGTTTTTTAGTTTATCTATTTTTGTAACATATAATATTTATCTAAGCATTTACATTTCTAATTTATTATTTATGTTTTTATCAAACAACCCAACATTTAGCATCATTTGAGCTAGAAGGCTTGATTCCTATCTTGTAAAATTTTCCCTTTAGTTTATTGGTATTCTTTTGTCACATAGAACATCACTAGCCTTTTTCTATTTTGGTAATCCTATCTCAATTACATTTCTTATATCTTTATTAATTTCACTATTTGGTTGTAGAATGGATCCTAGGTAGCAAAACTATTTGCATGAAGGGACTTTTTGACCTTAAATTGTCACTTCTATTTCAACACTGTTTATGCTATTATTAAAATTATGGTAATCTCTTACATGTGTGGTAAATGTTCTATTGGTGAAATTGGTTTAGTGTTTTCTATCAGAATAGAAGAACACTTAAAAGATATACAATATATCAAATCTTCTAAATTACCACTTGTAAAACACATAAAAAATGGTAACTTTTGAAAAAATCATAGGTAGTTAATAGATAATAGTTGAGTTCTTTGTATAATGGAAATCTTCATACAAAGAAAAATTATAACTCTTGGAATACAAATTCATTATAATAATGTTAATTGAAATCAAGGCTATTTTACCAACTTGGCTTAGTGGCCTATTTTAATAAAAATTAAGCAATCTACAAATTTTCTTAAAAATCATCATTATCCTAGCCTTGTTCCAACAAAATAGGGTCAGCTACATGATTTCTTTTTCATCATTCACCTTTATGAAGAGGTATATCTTTGTTTATTTGTAGTTTCTTCAAATCATCTTTGATCATTTTTCTCATATCTTCTTTGATCTTCCTTTCGGTGGCTTTTCTAGAACAGTGATTTAGCAACCTTTGTTTATAGGTTTATTGTCTCATCTTCTTTGCACATATCTAAATTACCTAAGCCTCTATTCTTGTAGCTTATCTACCATAAAAGACACTCCAAGTCATCCTTTAATGTCTATATTATGTAACTTATCTATTCTAGAAATTTTCAACATCCATTGAAGCATTCACAGCTCTGTCACACTAATTTGTTGTTCAAGCTTTCTTTATACTACCTAGCATTCAACATCATATAAGATAGTAGGCCTTGTTTTTATCCTATAATTTTTTTAAATTCTATTGATTTTTTATCATAAGAACACCACTAGCCTATCTCTATTTTGATCCTTTTGTCTCAATTCCGTTTCTAATATCTTTATTAATTTCACTATACCATGTTAACTATATAAATTAAAGTGTATTTATAGTCATTCTTTCAATTTTCTATACCTAAATTGTTAAAATCAATATTTCCTTGATGTAGACTTACTGTGACTAGAAAATCAGATGTTATTCCACCAACTAGTCTAATTTTGGTAGTAGCTCCTTCATACATGTCTTGAATTGCATGAATCTAAAGAATGCTTAAAGTAAATTGCAATTAAGAAAATTATAAAACTAAGCCAAGTACTACAGTGAAGGAAATGGGCCTCAATTTTATTGTCACCATGAAAATGTATCCAAGTACATTCTCAATTGAATAAAACTCTATTCAATCCACTTGATTCATGCTATGGTACTAAATGACAAATTCTAACTTCTACAAAAACAAATTGATAAATTTTGGCTATGCTATTGAATAAATAGTGTCATAGACATTGTGGGTACATACATTTATATAGGCATTTTTTGAGCTTTTGTCAACATTCATGCATTAATGAATCAAGCCATATGTCAATGTTAATGCATCAATATGACTAATTGAATTAACATTCATCAAAATGATTTCTTGTAAAGAAAAAGAGAAAACTCTTTCTAAATACAAAAGAACACATCAATAAGAAATATTGAACAAATAGTAAAAAATGGTAAAAGCTTCGCATCCTTGAGCCTTCAAAACAAAAAAAAGTTAAAACTATAGAAAATAAATTAATTGTTCAACATTCATTAAGAGCTCTTTTGGTTCAAGCTCAAGCCAAAAAACAACATTTTTGAGAAATTGATATCTAACTCTTTAAGATGTCATAGTTATTGATAAATCAATTTTTGGTCAACTAGGATACCATAACTTTGATATCATAGCTCCGATATTGTAATACTAGCTACATCATCATATGTGCAATATCATGGGATGTATGCCAACCTATAAATACAACACTTAGGTGCATATATTTGTAACAGATTTGAGTCCATTGTAACAGAACTCTTTCAGTTTGGTTTTGTAAATTTATTCTTTAGCACTTAGAAGTGTATGCCCATAGTGTGGTCTTAAGTGATTTTATGGTGTCTTTACTTGAGTGAATTGTACTTGGACATAGTTCATGACCAGCAATAAAGATCAGGATTTCTTATCATCATTGCAGCATCTACTTAATTTTTTTTCTATTTACTTAGAATAATGGTTCCTATTTTTCTTAGTTAATCATTTACTTTACAAGAACTTTCTTTTACATGTTGAAGGTAAGTAGTATGGATATGACTAGTTTCAAGCATCTATTTTTTTATCTTTGATTTTTCTCTAGTAGATCTAATTTTTCTAGAATAATTTGATTCTTAGTTAATCCCAACTCCTTAAATCAATACTGATATTTTTACTTCTTTTATTAATGCAAATATTATGTTGATTCTCACAATAGAGATTTACAATTTGGTAAAAATAGAGATATACTATTATCTCTCTCTATTTATTTATTTATTTATTTTTGGTTGTGTTGATTGAGCTAGGTATTTCTTTGATGGTGCAACATTTCATAGATATAGAGTCATTTATACATAAGCATGCAATATTAATCAATTATAATTGGACTCTAGATTTTGATATTGAATCTGAAGAATATTTTAAAGTTTGATGTTTTGTCTAACTATTTTATCTTTAGTTAATTTTTTTAGAAAATTAAGAAGGAAACTATTAGTATTTTCTATCCCATTAAGCATATAGAATCTATTTCTATAAAATTTAGTCCTAGCACACATGAAGACTTTTATTCTAGCAATTATGTATTATAATCTTTCCCATTCTTGTAACTTTGTTATTGTTAAGGGTGTTGTGGGTGAAAAAATACTATATGAAGCTAAAGATACAATTGATGAAGTTATACTCAATGATAAAGAATAATTAAATAACAATAAAGAGAAATTGATGAATTTTGTAGGGATTAGAGGAAGCCTAGACTTAAACTCTCATTAAAACAAGCTAACGAGAAGAAAGCCTTGCAGGCTAAAGTTCAAAGAAGATGGAATCTCTCTGTTAATATTAGAGATACTCTATTGGCTATTGCTACCTAGGTGAGAAGAAATAATAAAGTACAAAGACAAGAATGATTTTATGATCAATGTTAAGAAGCTTGAATAGCTCTTAAATAGTAAACCAATCCTAAAGTAGTTCAAGCATATAAGATTTTGATTCACAATAAGAAGAGAAAGTTTCTTCATGACAAAAAAGTAAAATTATTAAATTCAATTAAAAGAAAACCATGAAGTTTTTAGAATTTTTTTTGTTACAAGCAAAGAATAGAACCTTATTTCCCATTCAATGAGCTTCAAGCTTTCTATAAAGACTTGCATACAAAGAAAACAGAAGCAGAGCCAATGCATAGTTCAAATTTTTGTTTGTATTTATCATTAAGGGAGACTTTAATAGGAATAAATAGAATAGCATCAAATAATGATATATATTCTTGAGGTTTATATTCAAAGATCCTAAAGTGGGTAGGTTCACTAGTATGGGAAGTAGTTTGGAAGTAGCCTCATCATCCATTAAAATTTGGGCTTGAAAGAAAATGGAAAATTAGTAGAGTAATTTTTTTATTCAAAAAAGGTAGCAAGTCTAATTTAAATAATTATAGAATGATTGCCATTAATATCATCTTTGGAAAACTCTTAGGTACTATTATTAAAGAGAAGCTTTGAAAATGGACAAAAGAAAGAAAGATAGGTAGTATCTCACAAGCAGGTTTTAGGCAAAGTCAATCTATTGCAAATTATCTACTTACTCTTAAGCATCTCATTAATCAAGATAGAGATCTAAGTAACTAGGCTTTCATTTGATTTATTGACTTTTCCAAGGCTTATGATTCAATCATTCGAAGTAAACTATCACAAAGATTACATAACCTAGGAATTCTATTAGATTTATTGTCAACAATTCAAATCCTTTATAAGGAAGTATATATGTAGCTACATGATAGTATTTCAAATGATAGTTCCATAATACATAGCACTATTGATATTAAGAAGGAATATCCTCTTTTTCCAACTCTATTTGGAATTTTCATTGATGAATTAAGGGCACGAACGTGAAAGATTGATAACAAATATTCATTCTCTGTAGACAACGTTTCTATTAACATTCTACTATTTGCAGATGATGTTGCATTGATCTCCAAATCAATGGAAGGATTACAATGGATGTTGTAAATTTTAGATAAATTTTGTTCATATTCTCTAATGAAAATTGATAAGTCATCGACTGGCTATGTTGACAGGCATGCATCGATGCAGCCCAGTCAATGTACCCTCGTCGATGTAGATGTGTCAATGTAGTGTCATGTCATGCCTATATAAATGTGTGTACCAATCGCATTAATGGCACCTTATGTCATTACTATAGCCAAGTTCTTGCAATTTTCTTTCACCAAAGGTAGAATATTTTCTAAGTGCCTATAGAAGGACTTAAGCAATTTTATGGATCTTTATTAGAGCATCTTGTACCTAAACATATTGAAGTGACTAGCAATAAAGATAATATTTTTGATACTCCTTGCAGCACCTAGAATAGATAAATTTTTCTTTCATGTACTTTATTGCTAATGAAATTTACATTCTTATCCTTAGCTAATTAACGCTTATGATAATGAACACATAAGTACAACTACTTCAAGCATAATATTTAATGCTTGGTGATCCCAAAATTGGCTATTTGGTACACCTAGCAATAAACACTTGGTAACCTAGTAGCATTGAAACAACTTCAAGATGCGTACAGAAAGTGGGCTTGGATGCTTATGTTAAGCTAGGTATTTTAAGAACCATTACATAGTTAAAGTAGTTAATTTACCAACTAGTTATATTTACTTCAACGCTTAGGATTAAAAATATAATATATAAATAAATACCAGATGCCTTAGCTTACATTTAACCATGAAAATAAACCTAAATCAGTGAGAGCTAAGAAGACAATGATCATATTTCCCCAAGTCATCATCTTTGTCTATAAGCACACTTAGGTGCTAAGTCCACGGAATTCGATTAGATTGCTAGTGCATGCTTGTGATTCATATGGTTGGGCAGAGGGACATGCTACTCATCACAAATAAATGTGCACAAAACCAAAGTTATGTTTTGTGGGGATCAAAATAGGGTTTTTAATTTTCAAGATAGAAATGCAACAGTTGAAATGGCTCTAACATATAAACATCTAGGCATTGAATGTTATAATAATTACAAATAGGATAAATGTATCTCTCAAAGAGTAATAGGTGGGATGAAAGATATGCTTCAACTTAGAAGCATATGCAAGAAAAAATATATTTTATCATGGAAAACACATAGGCATTTGTTTTGCTCTATTGTCATTCCTAAAGTCCTTTATGCATGTGCAATCTGGGGTCCTAACATTGCAAGTAAATACTAGAAAAAAACTAGAAAATGTGCAAAAATGTTTTTTATTAGAAGTGTTTAAGCTAAAGCCACAAACACATTATGATATCATGCTTTTGGAAGTTGATATGATGCCCTTAGAGATTGAAGCTATTTGTCAATTTGTAGCTTATACATATCACCTACTCTATAGAAATCATTATAAACTTTTGTATGCATCCCAAGAAAAATGAGAGTTTTAGCATGAAAATATGTTGCATAGAAAATGAAATATTCTAGAAACTATTTTACATTACAACCCTAAAGAATTTTGAAGAATTATTAGAAAAATTACTTTGCAAAAATTATGGATTGCTACTGAAGGAAAGAAAAAATTCTATTTGGATAATATTGGAGGAAGAATCTCTACATAGGTTTCTTTCTAGTTGTGTATTCAAATTAGCAGAGCACTACTAGGATTTCACTATTTTAGAATTAAGATAGGTAGATGATACAACATTCTCCAAGAAGAAAAAATTTGAAGATTTTGTGATAGGAACACCATTGAAGATAAAAATCATATTTTTTTCCAATGCCAATATATGGAAGAAATTTGAAGAAAATGGCATATCATAGTTGATAACCTTATTGAGTTATTTAATGTAAATTCAAGAAGATTTGGCAACATTATAAATGATATATTTAAAGCTCATGCTTTGCATATTTCATCTATCCAGTAGATCCTCTTGGGTCTCCATTGATGAAATAAAATTTAGTTTTAGTTTTAGTTTCAAAGCATTGTTATTACGTTTAGAGATTATGGATATTCTAAAAATAATTCATAAATAAATAAAGTGAAAAATCCATTGGGTTAACTATAAACTAGACAACCCCTAATAATCTCCAACAGCTACAAGTTTATTCATTGTGACCTCCAATCGCTCACCATGGCTTAGAACATTGCATTTGAAGGGTGTTATGAAATGAATCTAGCAAAAAAAAAATAGGAGAAATAAGCACACATCGTACACACAAAATTTTATGGTTCAACAAGATTGTTTCTCATTCACGACTTCACTAGAGTTTCATTATATATTTTATAGATTACAGTTATAAGAGAGTTTCAGAACATTACATAAATATGCATCAAGAAATCATTCGTAACTAAAACTGGCCCATGACCCAATAATCCAGATTAGTCGCTGCATGACTCCAACAATCTCCCACTTGGAGACTGATCTAAGAAAAAAAAACCTTTTGAAACCTTGCTTCTCCCATCTACACTATCAACTCCTAGTGTGGTACCTCCTCATCACTAACCATGGAGGTCTACTAAGGTCATGTAGAGCCTTAGCTTAGTAGTGGTAACTACCCTGGTGAACATGTCTATAGGTTATTTGACCCAAGAATTTTCCTTAGTAGTAATGTCTCATCATCTATCAACCCACAAATATGATGATACCTCAACTAAATGTGTTTATATTTGGAATGAGAAATTGGATCTTTAGCCAGATGTATGGCACTCTAACTATCACTGAAAATTTTACTACTATCTTGTGTCTTACCCAACTCTCTTAGAAAACCCTTCAACCAAATCATCTCCTTTCTAGCTTCTAATATATCCATATATTTTACTTTTGTGGTTGAAAGAGTGATGCTCTTCTGAATTCAATACATCCAACTCATAGCAGTACTACCCATAGTGAAAATATAACTAGTGGTGCTCTTCTTACTATCCAAATCACCTCCCCAAATCTACATTAGAAAAACCCTATAGAGTAATGCTACTCCTTTTAAAACAAAGTGTCATACCTCAAGTTCCTTTTAGGTATCTTAAGATCCACTATACAACTTCCTAATGCTCCTTTCCTGGATCAGACATGAACCTACTAACAACTCCCACTACATGTGCTATGTCAAGTCTAGCATAGATCATAGCATACATCAAACTTCCAAATAAAAGGGAGAGAAAAAATTATCCCTTCAACTTTTACAATGGCTAACCCTTCAACTTCTTTAATGTTCAACGTTTCAACTTCTATAATGGTCAGCCCTTCAACTTTTGTATCAACTAACCCTTCAATTTCTATAACAGCTGACCCTTCAACTTCTGTAACAACTAACACATCAACTTCTGTAACGATTCACCCTCCAACTTCTGTAATGGTTGATCCTTTAACTTTTCAACTTTCAAGACATGGCTAATCCTTCAACCTCTAGGGAATGGCCCTTCAACTTCCAAGGAATACAAAGGAATAGTAGCAATCAAAAAATAGAATTTGAGTCACCATGCAAGAAAGAAATTTTGACATCTAACTAATATAGATGAAAATAATCAGTAGCCACAATAGTTACCACTAATCTAATGGTAGTCAAATTTACTATAGGAGAAAAAATCTCTATGTAATCAATTTTTCTTTTTTCTTGGAAAACCTTAACTACTAATCTTGCCTTATATCTTTTGCAACCATCTTGTTTTTCCTTGACCCTATACATCCACTTATTCTACAATGACATCTTTCCTTCAAGAAACTTAGTCTATGTCCATGTCATATTCTTCTAGAGTGACTTCATCTCATCTCTCATAGCCAACTTCCACTTAACATGATTTATCACCTGCACTACTTCATCAAAACATTTTGGATCCCTAGCATTAATCAAAAGTAAATAATGCAATGAGGGTGAGTACCTATCTCTAGGCTTTGGTTTTCTAGTAGACCTTCTCAACTAAGGCTCTAGTATAACTATTTTTTACTTAACTTTAGCTTCATCTTTAGCTATCATGTTTCCAGGAATTTCTTGAATCCTTCCAGCTACATCCCACTAAGATATCTCTTCCAATTCAACCTTCTCACTTTCATTTTCTTGCTTCCCTACACTATTAGATTCTTATTTGGACCTATCCTTGTACACCACATGTTCATTAAAAGTGACATCCTTGTGCCTCATAATTTTTCTATTTTGATCATCCCAAAAACAGTAACCAAAACCATCAAAATCATAGCCAATAAAATAACATTTCTTAGCTTTAGGATCAAGTTTATCTCAAACATCAAAACCCAAGTGCACATATGATACATAACAAAAAAATTTTAAATGTGAGAAGTTTACTACCTTTCCTAACCATTCCTCCTCAGGTATCTAAAGTCTAGTGAAACTAAAGGTCCTTAATTTATGAGATATGTTGTTATGCTAACTGCATTTGTCCAAAACATCTTTGGTAGTCCAGAAGATATCCTCATGCTTCTAGCTCTCTCATTCAAGGTCATATTCATTCTCTCAACAACACCATTCTACTCCAGTGTTCTAGGAACCATCTTAATCATTATGATCCCATTCTCAAAATAAAAGCCTTGAACTCTAGACTATCATACTACCCTCCATTATGGGACCTCAAACATTTGACTTTCAAACCAGTTTGGTTCTCCACTTCTTACTTCCACCTTTTAAATGTAAAAAACACATCAAATTTATTTTTAAGAAAATAAACCCATACCTTTCTAGTGGAATCATTAATGAATGTAACATAATAGCATGAGCCTCCAAGGGAACTCACTGGAGCTAGTCCCCATACATCTGTATGTACCAATTCCAACTTCTTGATCTTTGATGTTCTTCTAGCTTTTGAGAAATTGACTCTTTTCTACTTTTCACAAACACATCCTTCACATAAACCAACATCAATAGACTTCAAGTTTTGTAATCTCCCTTGTGAGGCTAGCAACTTCATTTCCTTTTCACTCATTTCACCCAACCTCTGATGCCACAATGTTAACTCTAATTCTGAATTAACCATTGACACTATGTCTTTTATATATGAAGTTGTGTACAATTTTCCCACCTTATTTTCTCAAGAAACAATGAGATTTCCTTTAATTATTTTGTAGGATCCTCCTCCAAATACTATATTGTACCCTTCAACATATATCTAACCTATAAAAATAAGGTTTTTCTTTAAACCTGGAACATGTCTAACATTCTATAACTTTAGTTGCTTCCCATGGGTAGTCTTTATATAAACATCATCCTTTTCCACAATGTTCAATGGCTCATCATCTATAAGATAAACCTTTCCAACATTCCCAGCAACATATTTATTAAACAGTTTGTTAGAAGGACTAGAGAGGGATGATGCACCTGAATCAAGAATCCATGATCCAATACCACTATCCACACAACAAAATAGGGTATCATAAATTTCTTCAATAGTTGTATTTGCTAAATCATCATGCTAATTTTTGTTCTTCTTTCTTTGGTGTCATGCGCTATCTTCTAAGGTGACCTTTCTGATTGCAATTCCAATAGGTGACATTCTTGAGATCCTTGGATCAACTTCTTTCCTTGGACTTTGGTTTTCCATGTCCTTAATTCTATCCCCACTAGACTTCTACCTCTACCTTCATTACTTAAGGTAGAACCTAAAGATTCACCTAACTCCCTTCTACGTATATCCTGACTATGAATTAGATCTCAAACTTTGAAAAACTTTAATTTTTTATCTCTTGATGAATTACTAACTACAATCACCATTGTAGACCAGCTATTAGGTAGTGATGATAACAAAATCAATGCTTTGATCTCATCATCAAAGTCGATTTCCACAAAATTCAATTGACTCGTAATTACATTTAACTCATTGACGTGATCTATAACCAACACACCTTTAGACATTCTCAGATTAAATAATTAGTGCATAAAATATATCTTGTTTAAGATGTATGGCTTCTTGTACATATCTAATAAGGCCTTCATCAAACCTTAAGTAGTCTTTTCATTGATAATAATGAACACAACATTCTGTGATAATGTTAAACAAATCATCCTAACAGCCTAGTGATCAAACAATTCCCAATCCTCTTTTTCATAATATGGCTTCTTCCCCAACAATGATTCATGCAACTTCTTCTCGTACAGATAATTTGTGATCTGCATCTTCCAAAACCTGAAGTCTATCCCATCAAACTTGTCAATCCTGACTTTTCCTTCCTCAGAAACCATCGCTTCCATTGATCCCTTGCAAACCTTACTTTGATACCAATTTGTTAGGAAACAAATTAGGTAGAAAAAAAAGAAAGAACAAGAAAAGCAAACACACACAGAATTTTTTTGGTTCATCAAGATCTCCACTCATTCATGGCCACACTAGAGTTTCATTATATATTTTACAAATTATAGTTACAAGAGAGTTTCAGAACATTACATAAATATGTATCAAGAAACCATCCATAACCAAAATTGGTCCATAACCTAATAATCCAAATTAGTTGCCACATGACTCCAACAAAGGGAACACTTAATGCTTTCTATGTAGTTCTCTTAGTATAGAATAATAGAACCCATGATTATGGCAAAAGAACCTTATAATTCATATGTTGTCTTTCTCTAATAAATATGAGCCAATTGTTTTTCCGATCACAATATCCATCATGGTGCTCAATTATTTACTATTAGGAATGATTCTACTACCCTCTCTTGGCAACATAAGTAGTAAAGTATAATGGGGGGTTCACAGACAAGATACGTTTATTTACCAGCACATTAAGCATGTTCCCTCCAACTTTGGTATTCCTAAGTTGCATAATAATACTCCTTGGTATGATGATTAGTTTTGGCTTGATGGTTCCCCTTTGCGTTCTTTACACTTTTCTAAAGCCAAATCTTGGTTTCATGTGCAAGAATTTCAACTCTCCACTTTAAATAGAAGATGGAGTGTGCATCTTGAGGATCACCATTTCTTTTTCTAGTCCTTGATTCATCATGGTCTTCCCATTGGACATAGGCTTCACTTCTTATGAGTTGATTGCCCTAAATGCACCATTTGTCAAGCCAATGACTCTTTTGTGCATGTCTTTTGGGATTGCTCATTTTCTCAACAAATTTGGAAGTGGTGTCAATCTCTTCAAGTTTTTATTCCTAACCAGTATGTTGGTTTCCCTCTATGTATCTTCAAAGATGATTGTGTTAAGTGACACCTTCAAAAAGAATGGAAAATCCTCTTATTTGAGATTATTTTCTTTATTTGGAAATGTTGTCTAGATCCCTAGTATCAAAACACCAACTACACTGAATTTGACTATGGTATAAAATGCTCTATTGCAAGTAATGTTTAACTTCAATGTCAAGAACTAGGCTTTACCAATAATATTACTTTTTCTTAAGTGGTTACTCTTTTGCAATTGCTTTTTTTGGTTTCAGCCATTACTCTAATCGACGGCAATGTTAATGACAATTTTTTAAACAAGAATTTGCATAAGCTATGCATTTTAACAAATATCTTGCCACTAGTATAAAAGAAAGAAGGCCAAAAAAAACTTCAAAATTTCAACATGATAATTGACTCACAAAATTAAATGAATTAATGGATTTTGATAACTCATTTTACTCTAACCATCAATTGCTAAGACCAACATCCAATTTCATTCCAAAGATGTCAAATCTAGAGTGTAATTATAGAATCAAGCATTGCCCTTATGATTTGAAGTTTGATTGTTAAAATAACCATTGATAGTGATGATAGCATTTCCCCAGACCAAAATTGCTTCTTCACTGGAGCCATCATCCAAATATTATAAAATGAACAAATCTAAAATTGCAAAAAAACATAGTGGGAATGAACAACATAAAAAAAGAATAAAAAACATACTAATAACATAAATGCCTCTCCATGAAATAGTGAATGACATCACAGGTACCCATTTTTGACTTGCTTAACAGAGGAGACATTGTCATCATCATCATTGGCGAAATATCTCTTACATAACCATTGTAAACTACACAAGCCTTAATAATCTTTAGCAATTGCAAGTTTATCTAGTGTGTCCTCCAATCACTCACCACGGATTAGAACATTGCATGAGAAGGGCACACTTAATGCTTTCTATGCAGTTTTCTTAGTATAGGAACATAGAACTCATGCTTATGGTGGAAGAACTAATCTTATAATTCATCAATATGACCTGAATGCATCAGTAATGAAACATTTTAACAAATTTCTACTTATTCTACACTCACTCAAAGCAATCATCCAAGAGCATCCTCTAAATCATGAAAAACATATGTGCACTTTCTAAAATATATTAAAAGGCATACTCTAGTTCAAAACCTAATGTAAAGTTTCAACCATTACTCTAACTAATGGTAATGTTAATGAAAAAATTTTAAACAAGACTTTGCATAAGCTATACATTTCAACAAATATCTTGCCACTAGTATGAAAGAAACACGGCCAAACAAAACTCCAAAATTTCAACACAATTTTTGATTCAAAAAATTAAATGAATTAATGGATTTTGAAAACTCATTTTACTCTAACCATCAATTATTAATACCAACATCCAATTTCATTCCAAAGATGTCAAATCTCGAGTGCAATTACAAAATCAAGCGCTACCCTTATGGTTTAAAGTCTAATGGTTAAAAGAAGCATTGATAGTGATGATAGCATTTTCCCAAACCAAAATTTCTTTTTGACTACAGCCATCATTCAAATATTATAAAATGAATGATTCTAAAATTGAAGAAAAACATAGCACAAATGAACAACATGCAAGAAGAATAAAAAACTTAACAATAATGAAAATCTCTCTCCATCAAACAATGAGTGGCATCACAAGTCCCCATTTTTTACTTTCTTGATAGAGGGATGATGTCATCATAATCATCGGTAAAATATCTCTTCCACAACCAATGTTTCTTCCAAACAAGCACCATTTCATGCAACTACCTACAGTCTATCCTCCATAAGAAGGTAAACCATTTTACATCTACCTTGTCATCTCTGGCACATCCATTGCCTCTCTATTCTGTCAAAACATGATCATTGGGTAGAAATGCCAATATATTACCTTATTCATGCATTAGTTGTCCATGAAACATGATATTCTAAAGTGAAGAAGGACTGTCTAGCACCAGTCTTCTTGTTGAAGAAATGGAGACACTACCTCTTTCAAAGTCAAGTCAATGTTATTTGCCCAAACAACATACTTAGGACCATAACAACCAATATTTACAAGAGTAGTCATATAGACCAATGGAAAGCCATAACAATAGAGTTTGACCTTCATTATGTTTCTCAATCTTCAATGAAAGGTCAAGCTATAGTTGTGCAACTTAAAATTTCACTTGTTGATGACCAAGCAACTATACACCCTAAGTTTCCTGATGAACACATCAACACTATTAGCCAAACACCAAAGGATTATGAGGTAGCGATTCACTTTGATAGAGCTTCAACTACCCATAGGGCTAGTGCTGCTACCATCATAACATTTTTATCTAGAAAACTTTGATCCTTCTCCTATCATTTTTAGTTTCCATGCACCAACGACATAGCAAAGTATGAAGATCTAATCAAAGGAATGATGGTATCACATAACCTAGGAATTAAGCGGTTGATAATCAAGGACAATTCACAACTTGTCGTCAACTAGGTAACCAACATTTATACATGCAAAGCTAAACATTTACAACCTTACTGTGACTTAGAAAAGTAACTATTAAAGCATTTTACAAATGTTGATATCCAACATATACCCCACAATAAAAATGTCATAGCCGATGCTATCCCTTAATGTTACACCAGATATGTTTAGCAAGTTACCTATCTTAACTGTGGATTATGCTATCCCCATCACATAGAACATTAAGGATACCTTTGTGGCCGTAGTTCATACCGCTCCTATAAAGTTTTACCTTATACATGATAAATCTTCACAAGGCCTAATTACTGCTCAAAATGATGTTGTACATAAATGATCAACCTAATATGTCATTGTAGGGAATAACACATTATGTCGACAATCCTATGATGGCATATTGTTGAAGTGCTTAGGTAAAGTCAAAGCTAGAATAGTCCTAGAGCAGGTTCATGAGGATGGTTGTGGTGCACATACAGGACCTAAATCCAGGGCTACTAATATTAGATGGTTAGGTTATTACTAGCCTTATATGGAAAATGATTACCTGTAGAAGGTCAAAACTTGTGACACATGCCAACAACATAGTAACTTCATACATATGCCACCAACTTGTTACATACTATTCACATTACATAGTTATTCCAATGATGGGGATTAAATATCATTGGATTTATAATGCCTAAGTCTTTTACAAGACATGTCTTCATCATTACCACAACCAAATATGTTAGTAAGTAGGTTGAAGTTATTTCCCTAAGGAAGACTACATCTGAATAGGTTTGTACGTTCATCTCAAACAACATAGTAGCTCATTTTTGTATACCTATGACTATAGTCACAGACAATGGACTGTAGTTTAGTAGCCAAGAAATAGAGAATTTCTATCATGACCAAGGAATTAAACACTCTTTCTCATCATGTTAATACCCTTAGGCCAACAAATAATCTAAAGCAAGCAACAAGGCCATCATCAACTTGCTTAAGAAGATGCTCATCAATAGTAGGTGCAAATGGCATGGATAGCTTATCCATTCACTTTGGGCCTACAGAACAACATATCACATCACAACAAGCATGATCCCATATAACCTTATTTATGGTTCTTAAGGTATTTTACCTTTTGGATTGCAAGTACTATCACTCCAAGTAGCCTTATCCAACTTCATCAACAATGAGTAGAGTAAGGAGTTACAAACCATTAACCTAGACTTGGTGGAGGAGTAGCAGGTATGAATGCTTGCTTAAATAGAGCACTACCAAGAGAGGTAGAAATGAAAAAACCACCAAAAGTTTAAGATCAAGGAAGGAGATGTAGTCCTTAAGGTCATTCATGGGCATGAAAACAAATTCTTAGCCAACTAGGAAGGACCTTTTTTAGTTAACAAGGCTGATAGCAATGGAGCCTATTGGATAGCAGACATGGATGGGAATGAGCTAGTCAATTTGGTCAATAATTCCTATCTCAAACCATACTACGTGTAGCCTATAACAGCCACGACATTGACAACCATCAACAAGTAAGCCTAATCTCCATAGTCTACTAACACCTTAAACTAGCACCATGGCCTTCTAAGGCCTTAAATTGGCAATGTAGCCTACCAATGCCTTCGACTGGCAACATGTGACCTTAGGTTGCCAGATTGGCCAAACCATCCTTCATGGCCTAATGTATCCCATTGTAATAACATGATTTCTCTCTCTGGTGTTCTAGTTCTCCTGGAGTTGTATTTTCAAGATGAAGCCTAGAGCCATAACACAAGAACAACTCATCGTGGCAACAAGTCATCACATAACATCGATGTGCAAGATTCATTGAATCTATCTAAGAGTGCTTGTTCCATATAATTTCTTATGAACCCAACCCTGTAGTCTAAATCTAACCTTCATATACCTTGAGCAACAATGTTGTCCTATGATCTACCTCCAAGTTCATTAGAATGTAACACATCTCATTCAATGGAAAAATACTAAGTCCATTGAGCGTAACATACCTTAGTTGAGGGGAAATCCCCAAGTCCACTAGATTGTAATGCATCTCATTCAGTGGGAAAATGCTAAGTCCATCAAGCATAACACGCCTTATTCGATGGGAAAATCCCAAGTCCACTTGAATGTAACACAACTCATTTAGTGGAAAAACACTAAGTCCATCGTGCACAACACTCCTCATTTGATGGGAAAACTCCAAGTCTCTTGAATGTAATACATCTCACTCAATGAGGAAACCAACACCAAAATCAATGTTGGTAAAGAGCACATTACCTTAAAGTGAAGTATTAATTTTTCAAACGCGTCTACCAAGCAAACCACACTTCTAAACACAAAGTGCATAGCCTAAACTATTTGAGTAATATTTGTTAGCCCTCATGACCATTTCTTTATGACATCAATACCATTTCATCATCATGGCCTCACTTCAAGAACTCTTGAGCATAATTCGATACTACTAAATCAAGCATAGAGAAAAGATGTTGGTGATGAACCTGTAGTGGTTTTTTGTATTCTTTGTCAATGTCTCTTAAGTTGATCCTACAGATATCAACAAAGAGGGGTCAAAAAAATACCATCAAAATTCATGTTGCAAATCCCACTTTTTAGCTTAAGGCAAAGTTTCATTGTAAATGTAAGATATGTAGTACATAAGCTATAATATGGCATATTTCAACTTTTTTAGACTAAAAAATACTTCAAAAGTTGTTATTTCCTCATTTCCCAACTAGAAATAGATACCCCATATCCATATCTAGGATTGGGAAGGCAGAATACACCTTTGCAATCACTAAAAATGGCATTTTCATGAATTTTTTTAGGGGTATAGCCCCAACTATGCTTGAGCCATTTTTAGTAGGCATAGTAGCTACAGTAGCCAATGTAGTCATCAACAATACTAGGTAGAGATGAAACATTGGCATTGTTGGGATGGTTATTTCTCCAACAATAGCCAACACATGTCTCCCAAGTCAATTATGGCCAAACAACAATCTTCACCAGGCATAACACGTTCCTATGGGTTCTACCATTTCAAAAAATTTGGTTCATCTTTCCATTTCCCATTTCCAAAGCCTTCAACATACTCATAAAATCATATTTACTATGTATAGTAAATGGATCAATTTTTTCAGGGTAGTCCATTTTGGACTTACCACAAATTCCAACTACATTGGTAGTACTTTATTGACTACACTGAAAGTAGTTGGCTGACTATGTTGAGTAGTAGTTGGCTAACTATGTTGGCAATAGTTGCCTAAATAGGTTGAGTAGTAGTTGACTGACTACGCTAGCAATAGTTGGCTAACTATGCTGCCACTAGCTAGCTAACTATGCTAAGCAGTAGTTGGTTGACTACACTAGCAGTAGTTAGTTGACTATGCTAGCAGTAGTTAGCTGACTACGCTGAGTAGTAATTGGTTGACTACAATAGTAATAACAGTCATTCCTAGCCATAATCAATGCCAATTTTTCAACAATCAATGGAAATCAACAATGAGCCTAAAAATGGCAACCCTAAACCTATAAAATCCCAACATTAACATCATTTCTAAGGTCTAGACTTTGGAATTTTTTGGCATCATATACAATTATTATGAATGCTTGGAATTTTGGCACATTAGCATTCTAAAACCATTTTGCAACAACACCATTTATCATTTTCATAGTTATTTCCATTATTCATCAAATCCATTTGCAACCCAACTACATTTTTATTAGTAGCAATTAGCACTATGCTAAGCATAAACACCACCACATAAGTGTCATTTCCACATAAAGTGTAGACCCTATCCTATTTCCATCTCCATTAGCAACCACCAAAATCCATCACAACCATTACATTCTCACTTAGTAGTTCCATTAAGTGGTAGAAACTGAGACTATACTAGGCATAGAGACTCCCACCTAGTTTTCATTACCCCAAACATGTTACACCAATCCCATTCCCATGTAGCTGATTTGGTGAAAACTAACAAAAAGTTGTAGTAGACTGAAGCTGAGAAGAAACTAGGTCATGGAGGTAGCCTTCTTCAATGGACTTCAAGCTTCAGCAAGCAACTTCCTATACCCTTGGCATAATACTATACACTATGAACTCAATCTCTTTTATGTTCTTTTATAAATCTGTTGGTTTATGTTGTGAAAAGTTTAGTTTCTATTTCTATCTCTACCCTTATTTCTATAACTATAACATTTTTTGTTGCCTTTTTCAATAGGTCATTTTCTATTTACATTTTTAGTAGGCCATTTTCAATATGTCATTTCCATCTACATTATCATTTATCTTTACATTTTCAAAAGAACTTCTATGTTTACACTTCGTAAATCATTGGGTGATCACCAAGACCATCCAAGGTACCCTAAGTCTCATTTTCCATAGGCCCTTGGGACTCAATGTTAAAACTATTTTGGTGCTCAAATCTTTCAATTCCCATTTCAAAACTATTTAAAACTATTTCTAGGTCTATAAGTCACTACCATGATTACTAAAAAATTGGCATCAATTTGCAAGTGCAAAAATTATCAACTTTTGATGTAGTTATCATTTATAGTAACTTTGATATATACTACAACCAAAAAATCCATCCATTTACTATAAATAGTAAACGGACTTTTGTGACTATGCTAGCACCATCCTTGCTACGCTAGCTTTGGTGGACTACGCTAAGGTTATTGGAAAGCCAAAGATTAATGGAAAATGTGCAGAGAGTTGGAAACTACAAAAATGATGGAGCCCATGGGAAATGTTGTGCCTAGTGGAAAATGCTATCTACACTTGCTATTGAAGACTTAGGATGACTACATTGGCCACTATTGGAAAAATGGAAATTCCAATATTTTCAATGTAGCACTTCTACTAGGTCTTGGTGGTGACTACACTAGCTACTATCATCTTCTGGAAAAGAATAGAACTTCCCATCTACTACAATACCAGGTCTACTATAGCACCAATTGGAATTGATGACTCTAGTGTAGTTGGGCCTATACCCCTAGAAAACCCATGGAAATGCCAATTTCACCCATTACCATGGTGTTTTCAACCTTTCCAAGCCCAAATATAGATATGGGATACCTTTTCTACTTGGGAATTTAGGTAATAATAACTTTTGAAGCATTTTTTTTCCCTAAAAATTTGAAATATGTAAGATCATAGTTCATGGACTACATATCTCACATTTACAATGAATCCTTACCTCAAGTTTGGAAATGATGATTATAACATGAATTTTTTATGTTTTTTCAACTTCATCTTCATCCTCACAATTGTCAATGAACTTTGATAGAATGAGACAAAGGTATTGAAACCATGACAAGGAAGAGCAAAGGACTCATGATCATTATGATCATCACCCAAGATACTCTAATGAAGAAGATGATGACCATGAACCAAGAAGGTACATGGATAGAAGGAAAGATAGAGAAAGGTATGAGCACCAAAGGGGACACCACTACAACAAAGCTTGGGAACCCAATCATGATGATGAATCCTTTTTAGCAACCTGTAGTATGACCAATATCTAGAAAGTTATCTATATACCAACCAGGCACATAAGAGATAGCCACATCAGGAAGCTAGACATGAATAACATGCCCAGATTTGAGGGTGGTTACAATGCTAATCCTCAACATCAACTTCAAGAATTTCATGATTCCTACATTCTATAAAACATAGAAAGTGATTGGCAGAAATTGAAGTTGTTCCCAAGGATACTTGTGAAAGAAGTTAAAAGCTAGTATAGATTACTTGAACCAACTTGAGTACCATGATGGAGATTTTTGAAGATAAATATCAAACTTATCCTTGAGTATCCAATCTTTGAAAATAGATCCAAGGATGGGAGTAAGGAACCCATGAATCCCTTGATGCAGCAATGGACCAATATTATTCACTGTTGCATAGATACCCAAGCCATGGATTTTCTCAATGGGAGAAACTGAGGCACACTATCAAAAAAAAGATAGAGAGATCTTTAGGGTTTACGCTCAAGGAAAATTATTAGAAATGTGTATCCATCGAATACAAAGGTTAATCGATCAAGTGGCAGAGAAGAAGGTAAATTAAAGAAAAGAGAGTTAACTGAAGAGTACAATAAAGATCCATTCATTCGCAAAAGGGATGCAAGACTATGTGGCCCATGAGAAGAGGAGACCTTGGATGAGGTAATACAAAAGAAAACACTACCTCTTAAAAAATCTATCACTACCATAGCAAACAAGCTAGAACAAATGTAGGATTCAATTCATGAAAAGCTGGCAATAGCCTTAGAGATTGTGATGTTATGAACTAAGCAAGCCTTTGCTAAAGGGAAAGATAAGAAGAAGCAAAGAGACTTTGGACAAAATGAAAAAGTGGCCTCAATGGTTAAATGTTTAGAAATAAGCTTTGAAGATGAGGAAGGATGTGTTATATGCCAATATGAACATACCATAGGATGTTATCTTATAATGACACACTTACAAGAAACAAGGAAATATGCACCTAATCCCAAATTTATCAAGAAATAGATGTCCAAATGGTTACCTTATCCTCAAGGTAACTACAAGAAAGCCTTCCAACCCATATAGTATTCCACTAGAGCCTATCTACATCCACAGGAGTAGTACCACCAATAGTGCCAATAGCCTCAATTGTCAACCATGCCACCACCATGACAATAGTTCCCATATTGACAACTAGACCTATATGGATACTATGTGCAATGTCCAATCTCTCAAAGTAATGTAGTCATTCAAGCTCTACAATACTATAAACTAGAATACCATATACCTACACCACCAAGATAGACTCTAATTCATACATGCATCCACAAGCAACTGGTTCACAATTCAACATCCTAATCCTTTACCATCAATTCCATTGCCTATAATGCAAGGGGAACTACCATCACAACCCTAGCAGAAAATTGCAACTAGTATAGTCAACATATAGTAGAAAGTAATCATGCATGAACCATAATCCAAGAAATGGTCATTCTTCTGAACAAGTCTAGAAAGGATTCAAAGGATGATGAGCACATCTACTTCAACTCCATCCACATCCAATCCTCCAAGAAATAATGATCTTCCATTATCATCTAATGCTAATCTAAAAAATTTCATTCTCATAGAGATAGTATCAAATTAGATAAAGGCAAAGATACTTCCTAGAAAAAGGATGGATCCATGAGTTCCTTTGCTTTATTTACAAGTAGTTGAAAATCTACCATGTAGGGCCCTACTATACTCAGGTTCTAAAGTAAACTTGATATCTCTAGAAACATACAAAGCATGGAACCTACCAACCTTTGAAAAGTGTAACATTAGATTATAGCTTTCAAATTAATTTGTAACCATTCCTTTGGGAAACATAGAAGATGTGGTGACCACTTTCAAAGGGTGATCCTATCTAGCAAGCTTCTTGGTGATTAACATAAAGAATAATGAAGAGGAATTTCCTATCATAATGGAGAGAACATGGCTTAGAACTATGGATGCTAAGTTAATCATGAGAGACTTATCTCTTGAAATTTTTAAGGAATAAAAGCATAGAGCCATACATACACAAAATATTCCATGCATCACCAATGATACAAAATGTTCCAATTGTGGACCAACACATCATAATGTCGACACAATCAAAACATTAGCCCACAATAGATGTAAAAAAAACTATGTGAACATAATGGAGCATGGGCCACTAAACCAGAAGACACCTAGTAGCTACAAACTAAGAACTTAAAATCATCTAAAACATGCATGGAATAATTTGACCCACTTATTAACTCCTATTCTAAGAAAATGACCCCAACTAAGAGCTCACAAATGAAAATATTAAACCATAATCATACACCAGCAAATAAGGGAACTGAGGACTTGAAATTTGAATTAAAGAATCAACAAGAAAGTATAATTGCACCTTATAAGATGGAAAGACCATCTATTTCAACAAGGTATAAATCATCAAAAGATCAAAATTTGATTACCATCAAGATTACATGGTACAATAACCAAAAAACTAAATCACTAAGGATGGTAAGTAAGCAACCTAGAGTGTGTGATCCAAGGTATCTAGGGTCCATTTCCCTAACACTCAACAATGAGTTCAATCATGGGGAAGATGTCTTAACTTAATTTAGGAATTAATAAGTGCTTTTTAACTTTTTTATCTTTTAATTTATATGATTTATAATTTTTTATACCATTTTCATTTCTTATTAATTTTTCACATTTCTTACCAATCTTCATATTCTTTGATATCTTTTCATTTTTTCAGATTTCCTCAACTCTTAATCATTTTTCCATTCTTTGACATTTTCTAGTTCTTTGATAATTTTCCATTCTCTTTATCTTTTTAATTCTTGACATTCTTTCTAATTTTTCATGTTTTGTTCTCATTTTACTTATACAAATTTTTTTCAAATTTCCAATGAAACACATCAAATAAGATAATATGTAGTTCCAATAAGGTGAAGATTTCTCTAAGTTATCAAGTCATAAGAAATTAATTATTTGTACAGTGAGACCACAGCAACCATCCATCCATTCCAATAATAAGATGTTCTTACTATGGCCATAATGATATTCCTTGTCCTAATAAAACTAAAAATACAGATATGATCATTATGCCTAGATAGAAAAGTGAGGAACCAAGTAGGAATGAGAAGTATATGACATCAAGAAGATTTTTGGAATTGCTTTCATCACTACTATATGTTCTATTATGTTACTAAGTTGTAATTATATCCTTGTACATCTAATGAAAAATGGAAGTAAGAGTACAATAAGTGTTCTCTTACCATGCCACTAAAAAGACCTGTTACCCATGCCTAAAGTAGTCCTCTGGTAAGGTTGACACAAATACAAATAACCTCTATGCACAAAATAAATTTCTAGGGGTCTCACTAGAAATACATGTTACCCATGCCTGAAGGTACATGGATTCTTAGAAATTTCAAAAATAATAACAATAATAAAGTACAATGAATAAACTTTTCCTTTGAACAAAATGCCAAGTGATGATACTCCTCACAACATGAATAGTCTTATTGTTGTGAATCTAAGAGGTGAAACAATGTGATGCTACTCAATAATGATTTTGACTTGGTTTAACTCTTGGAAATAAGAGCTAATGATTAGTTTAACTACTAATAAAACACAATAATTCATTATGCCTATGGTATGAAATCTCATGTCCCAATTTCAGCAATCCTTTCTATAGTCCATCTCACCTCACTGTGCAATTGATCATAACTTATGATTTTGTGTAATATATCATAATTTTCCCAACCTAGTGATACTAACATGTGTGTTTCACTAGACAAGTATGCATTACATTCAACTCCTTGAGTGCCTAAGGACACTTTGTTATGTGGTTATACAAGGGCACTAAGGGTTGGAACCTACTTTGGCGATGACCCACTTATATAACTCTTATATTTCATACTTGGCAAGCAATTCCACATCATCTTGTGTCTTCTAGAAATGATGAAATTAATAAATACTCCTCTTCGCAATCCAATAAATACGTTCATACATAACAAATTTATTACCCATCTCTTATCCATTTTTTCTCCTTAAAAACTATCATAGCCTAACATTCCTTCTTTATGAACTTTACAACATCCAATTTTTGAATTTTGAGCATCATAGCTATTACATAACCTTCTGACATTGCTTACTATCTTCCTAACATTCAAATTGACTCATTTTTTCCATCAGAAAATGCTCACAAAAATTGCAATTTTTTTAGGTGACATCCATGCTACGATGTATGAGCCCCTCCTACATCATTGATTTGATGTTATATCAATGACGTCATGCCACAGAAATTTCATATATAGCCACTGAGAGTCAGAAAAATTTTCATTCTTGTAATTTTCTATCAAAGGAGTTTGTTCTTTTCTTCATTTGAGCTCTAAAATCCTAACTTCTGCAAGTCATAACTTTGTCCCTAAAGCTCTAATTTCCTCAATTCTTTAATCCTCTTGATCATGGAACACTCAACTTAGTTGTGGCAGGTGACATCAACGAAAATCTAAAACAAATTTTTTGAAAAATTGCCTAACTCTGGAAGATAGTTTAAGGGTAAGTAAGATAAAGTATAAAGGATATTATCATGAAATTAATAAATATAACCCAAATAATTCAATATATTCTCTTAATAAACCATTTGAATTAATTATAAGGTACTATCAGCCTAAGAAGATAATGACTATTAGAGATCATGAACTTGAAGATACATTTCTTAGTGGTATCATTTTGAAATTCTTCTAACTCTCCAATCATTATGAACTAAAGATGTGATCTACTAAAAGAACAAGAAGGATTATGAATTGCAAAGTTCTAATAAGAATACTTTGGTAATCCTAAATTCTTGATTGATTCCGAATGGTCCTAAAAATAATATGAAAAGGAGGACCATCACAACAAGGAATCAAAAGATCAAGAGGCCAAGTAATGAGCAGTGAGGTACTCCTACACCCAACCATACAAATACGAATGTTCATGTGTGATCTAGTCAAACTCCAAGGATTAAGTGCTTATGCACCTACATGGAACAAGGATGAGTTATGTAATTATTATCTTCCCAAGCTTACTTGTAAGGCACAATTGTATGGTTAAGTAAACTCAAGGTATATGATTTTTATGTTTTTTATATTTTCTATCTTAGTCTCCTAAGTGTGTGCAATGAAAAGATTTAATTAACTAATGGGCTTTTTCTAACTCTAATGTGAATCAAATCCTAACACCAGCATCCATTCCCACTCTTTGGACACATCCTAAACTAGTGCAACACTACTGGGATTACCAAACACTAGTCGTTACTAGGTTACCAAGTGTTTCCCATATGCTCGAAGTGGTCGTGCTAAGTGTGCTAATTCGTTGATAATTAACAATTCAATAGAAATAACATTGAATAACTAATGAAAGCATCAAATAATATTAAATAACATTAAATGCAATAATTAAGCTATTCTCAATGTTGTAATTTTTATCACAAAGTTCGTCATTATTTCAGGACACAAGGTGTGCTCAGGTACACAATTCTTGAATAAAGATCTGTTCACTTTATGACTCCTACTATGGGCACATAGAAATAATTCTAACTCTGGAAAGAAAAAACTGTAAGATTTTGGCTAAAGGACTAAGAAAAACTATCCAAACCAAATGCCCCTATCTCTTATTTATAGGCAATGAGACAAGCTCTGACATCGCCTGTCTGATATCGCTTCAACATCTCTGATATCATGTATCTGACATCAGGGATTCGATATCAGGGGTCCAATATTAGGGCTCATCATACACCCAAAACTGAATGAAACTCATCCTCAAGTTCCTTACAAAATATTAGAAGGTATGGGATTATTAACTGAATGACAACTAACGGTGACATGGAAGAAAAACTCAAAGTGCCTGGTGAATAGATCGACAAATGTATACAGCATTGGTGTTCATAACCATTGTGGTGAATATTATACATAGATGACATCTAGACCCTCATTTTACAGCTTGAAGGGAGAGAGAAAGGAAGAGAAAAAAGAAAATGAGGCACGTTGTTGCCGATGTCAAAATTGTGCACACCATTGTTCTTCCATGGCCACATGATTAAGTGTGTTTTTCACATAAATGCTCCAGCTCTAGTCCATCCTAAGTGCTATCTTCTATCCTAGTTCATTATTCATTTAATCACCATCTGCACACACAACACAATCACAAATTAGCAAGGATGAGGTATGATGTAGTTGATACCTTGCCTCGATATGAAGCACATTGGCTAGGTTGTCAGTATGGTAGATACTGGGTTAGAGGTTTGTAACTGATAACTACCTAAGGTGTAGGGGTGAGATAAGTAATGGAATGAAAAAATTTGTGATAGGCCCCCACGACGAAGAGCGAACCTTTGGTAGCGATAGCATGGAAAACAAAAGAACAAGGAAAATTAGAGAAATAACAATGGTGAAGCCAATAAAAAAAACAACAACGAATGTCATGGATGGGGTGAAATAAGGAATAGTTAATTGCAAGAAATTTTTAAGGGACAAGAACTTAATAATTGCACCAAAAAAGAATGCTAATGAGTCCTCCACAAAGTATGCTCATGCCCCTTTATGCCTTGACAAACCCACAAACCAAAGAGTCCGTAGGCTCTAAGAATGACATATGGAAATAATAGTTAAAAATTCACCCACAAGAATTCACCAAAGAATAATAGTGCGTTGGCCAAGATATAGAATAATCATAAAAATAGCAATGAGGTGGAATATGGAAAGCAATATGGAAAGAGAGAAGAGAGTGGAATGAAATCCCAAAATCAAGGTCATGTAAAGTACCTTGTGCAGTAAGTGGTTAAGGTGACTTAATAAAATTCAGCCCAAATCCAAATTAAAGCTAGCCACATCTAGTGACCTCACATCAACATACTTGACCAATCCATCCTTCTAAAGATGCAAGAATTCTTCTACGAAGCAACCACCATTGTAACAAGAGAAGAATAGAGAAGCAGGAAGTGAGGAACAGTTGTAGTTAGAGAGAACCTTCAAGCATGGGTAACATATCTTTCCAGTGCCATAACCAGTGCTTGTAGCCCATGTTCCTTTATTATTTCTAAGGGGTATGCTTTGAATTCCCACTAATATTTTTTTTTTGTTTAAAGTGGGAACCACACCATGCAAAGACTTATTTGATTCATGCAACTTCCTGATATTAGTCAATAGTGGAATGGTAAAAAACTTATGAAAAACATCCAAGTACCCAAGAGAATAACTAGCACAAATGCATTGAATCCACTTGAAGTCACACCCTTTTCAATCCATTTGAATCCTTCTTTGGTTTAAAGAATACTAAGCCACAAATTCTTTAATAGATTTTCTTAGAAAAAGGGATAGTACATTGCCAAAAAAAAGGAGACCATAGAGTTGAATGGATGAATGGATAACATGGACTCATTGCCTATTTTATATAAAAAAAACCATATCTTAGCATTAGCTTTAAAAGTCAAAGGTAAAAACCAAACATTAGCAATCAATACCAGCATAGTCAAACCCACCACCATGAGCACGTATTATGTGACAAGTGAAAAACAAATCAAACAAAAGATAACAAGGAAAGAAATAGTAAAAATGTTAACAATGGTATAAAAAAACAAATAAAGATGAAAAACATGTAAAATAGAAAAGATAAAAGAAACTGAGGACTTAGGAGAGTTAGCATTGGTGTCGTCTACCCCACGATTGAGTTGGAATGAGGAGATATAAAATAATGAGCATGGTTGTCCATGAACAAGGGTAGTGTCAATACTGGCAATTTTGGACTCATGAAAAGGTTTGGTTTAATATATGTTGACCAATAATTTCTTATTTGGGCTTCCAAGTTCATAGATCATCATGACCCCTGAAGGAAAAGTTTCATGAATGATACAGAGTCCTTCCCACAGTGTTTGAAATTTAGTTTGTTGTGGTACATGTGTAGGATTCCAATAAAGAACCCTATATTCTAGTTGGTATTTGACATTTCAAATTCTTAATTCATGACATTGTTTTTTGAAGGCCTTGTGTAGTTCATTAGATGATAGGGTGTCTATCAGTTTTCATCTAGCAAGTTAAGATTCATTAACCATTCTTTCTATGCTATACTAAGGTCAAGGTTAAGGTCACATGTTGTAGATAGCCTACGGAGTTCAACTTGGATAGAAAGTATTGGAAGTTTACTATATACTAACTCATAAGGAGAGTAGCCTATAGGGAGTTTCCATGTGGAGCAGTAGGCCGAAAGACCATTTTTCAGTATGGTGCTCTAGTCTCGCCTATATTTGCTAATGGTTCATGTCAAAATTTTCATGATTTCCCTATTGGTGAATTCGGCTTGACCATTCACTTGAGGATGATATGGTGTAGTCAATTTATGCTCAACTCCTAAATGTTGCATCAACTTCTAAAAAGTTTCACCTGTATAGTGTGTACTGTTATCAGAAATAAGTGCACGAGGTATGCCAAACCTATTTACAATTTGTTGTTGAACAAATCGTGTAGCAGTAGATGATGTACAATCATTAACGATGGCTGCTTCTGCCCATTTTGTGAAATAGTCAATAGCAACAATAATGTATGCTTTTCCATTAGACATTAGTGTAATAGGCCCCATAAAATCAATACCCCATATGTTGAAGGGTTCTAAGGGTTAAATCCATGGTTTTGAACCCTCCATTCTAGCAGTCATTCCCACATTACATTGGCAATGCTCACAAGATTGGACAAAATGATGGGCATCCGTAAATAATGTAGGCCAATAATATCTTGTAAGTAAGATTTTAATAGTTGTTCATCTCCCAATGTAATGTCCCCCACAAGGACCCTCATGAGCATCTTGGAGAACTCACAATTGATCTACGTCAGGAACACACCATCGGACCAAGCCATCAAAACACACCTTGTAAAGGTGTTGGTTGATTTCCATGAAATTTTTTTTTTGGTAGAGAAATTGTTGTTTCTTTTTAATGTCTAACCTTTGGGGTGTTTCTTGTGTAAGAAGATAAGTAAGAATGCTACTATACCAGTTTGTATCGGTGGGTGGTTGATTGTTTATTATACCTACAAAGAGGAGTTAATTAGGGAAACGATCAAAAATTGGGTATTTTTTCTCTTTGTTGTCCCATCGCAACTGAGATAAATGATCAACAACAACATTCTTGGTGCCTTTACGATCTATTATCATGATATCAAACTCTTGCAAGATCACAAGCCATCATATGACGTGAGGGCTCACCGTTGGTTTATTCATAAGGAACCAAGTTGCACTATGATCTATGTGTACAAATACCTTATAGCCTAATACATAGTGCCTAAATTTCTCTAGTGCAAACATAAGTGCCTAAATTTATCTAGTGAAAAAATAATGGTCATTAATTCTTTTTCTTTTGTAATGCAATTGAGCTGTGCACTAGCAATACTTCAACTTGCACAGTGAATGTAATAGGGATGTTTTTGATCATCTAACTATGTAAGTATGACTCCTAAAGCAAAGGTAGATATGTCAGTCATTATATGGAATAGTCTAGACTAGTCAGGAGCTTGTAGAATGGGTGCTTCTATGAGCTTCTTCTTCAAGGTTTGGAAAGCTAGCACACATTCCCTAGTCCATTCAAAGGGCACATCCTTCTTTGTTAATTCTACCAATGGTTTTGTAATCGATGAAAAGGTCTCAATGAAGCATCTATAATAGCCAGTATGTCCAAGGAATGATCGAATATCTTTTATAGTTTTAGGTTGATGAGTGATTCCTTGGATGACTTTAATTTTTTTAGGATCTACCTATATCCCTATTTGTGAAATTTTATGCCCTAATATAATTCCCTTTTGGACCATTAAATGGCTTTTCTACTAATTGAGCCTTAAGTTGGTTTCAACACATTATTTCAATACTTGCTCTAATCAATTCAATGCTTGTTCAAAGTTCACTCCATAGGTGGAGAAATCATCCATGAAGACCTCCACACCATTCCTTATTTGCTGTTGAAATATACTAAGAACCAAACATTGAAACATTTTTGGAGCATTGCACAAGCCAAACAACATCTGTCCATATGCAAATGTCCCCCAAGGACTCGTGAATGTAGTTTTGGCTTCGTCCATTGGTGCTATTTGGATTTGGTTGTACCCAATGTAACCATCTAGAAAACTATAGTAACAGTTCCCTACAATGGTATCTAATACTTGGTCAATGAATGGAAATGGAAAATGGTCTTTAAATGTTGCCATGTTTAATAACCTAAAGTTTATACACATCCTCCATTTAACCCCCTCCCCCCCCCTTTTTAGGCACAATGACTAATGGACTAACCCATTTACTATCAGCAATGCGATAGATGAACCCAGCCCTTAAAAGTTGTTCGATTTATTTCTTAACTACCTGCCTAGGCTTTGGGTTTAGTCATCTTTTTAGTTGTCATCAAGGCTTCATAGAGGGGTCAATGTAAATTATATGTTGGTATATCCTAGGATCTATTCTAGTTAATTTAGGATATGAACAAGCAAAGGCTTTTGATCATTTTTTTACCATCTTTAGCAATTTTTATTTTTGTTGAGGACCAAGCTTAGCATTAATGATTACCAATTTTCAATTCTTGAGAAATGTATACTCCATATTAGTGGGCAACGATTATAATTCGAGGGGCTCTTGGTTAAACTCATCAAGGATTTCCAACTTTTCCCAGTTAATATTTTTGATGTCTGTGCTTGAAAGTTGGCAATGAACTTGCTCTAATGCATCTATGCTATCGATGTAGGCACAAGTCAAGCTCTTAGTTCATTCCATGCATAAAATTGAATTACTTCTTGGTCAGCTATTAGCCACTGGGTGCCTTCCTATCTTGTGGTTGTTGCATATAGGCATCTTTGTATGTCAGTTACTTGTGCACACTAATTGCATGTAGGCAATGTTAAGCATCATACAAACTAGGCCTTTTGCACGTAGTTTCACCCTATGTCACTGTATGCGATGTATGAAACTTTCTTCTTCTCAATCTTCCTAAACGTATTTTCTTTTGATATCTCTAGGGACAAAGCACGTATTCCTAGGTGTGCATCAATCGTACTTAGCCATGCTCTTCCCATTATGATTAGGAATTCTTCCTTATAGTTATTGACTTCGATCACTAAGAAAATAGTTGGATATGACCATCCACAAATAGTGGTAACAATGTCCTCCACTAATACCAATGGAACAGTGATGGACTAGTTGGCCAACTCTAAACGAATGTTACTCTTCTTTAGTGGAGGCAGGTTCCAAGCTTTATAAATTTCTTGAGAGATTAAGTTAACACTAGAACCTAAATCCAAAAGATCTTTGCAAGGCTTATTTCTAGTTATTTACAAATATATAATATGACTTCCAAGATCAGAGAATTTCCTAAGAAGATGGCCAGCTTTAATCCAATCAATAATGGCATGCATTAACATGATAGTATGCGTTGGGTGTGATTTTTTATTTGAAGGAAGATTTAAAGATTCAAATGATTATGAGGTGTTTGGATAATTAGCTACTTATAGTTGTAAGAACTTGGTTGGATTGTTGGTTCTATAGAAAGGTCTCTTATTTGTGTAGTTGTCTGAACCAACAATAGGTTGAGGATTGATAGCCCTTGTAGCGTTATGTTGTTGTAGCTAGGCAAGAAGCTCACCCTACATAGTTGGAGGAGGTGGTAATGGAGTTGAGGGTGGAAGAGATGCATACATATGAGAATGATAGTATGTATGTGAAGCATCACCCCTAGAAGAGGAAGTTTTGTGATACTCGGGGGTTTGGTAGTGAGGCTAAAGAGCAACGTGACTAGTAGAGTCATGTGGAGAGATTACATACTGAACGTAATACCCGTATAGTTCTTGTTGCTGGTAAGGGTACTGTTGATGTGGTGGTGGCATTCCCCATGATTGTGGGTGTTGTCATCATTGATACTATCCATGGGGTTGTGATGGAGCTCAACGTGGATAATATGTCCAGGGTTGGTGGAACTACCTTGGATTACCTTGAGGATAAGGTAACCTTTTGGGTGTTTGTCGTCTGTTCAATCATGGATTTAGTGCATACACCCTAGACTCTTACAGATGTGACACTACAAGGCAACATCCATTAAGATGGTCATATTGGCAAATTTCACATCTACCATCATCATCTATGTCTGAATCGACAATCTCTTCAATGATGGAAATCTTTCCCTTACCCTTGTTATGTGCATACTCAGCTTCTTTCTTTTTCCTCCTCTCTTGGTCACTACTTTGCTTCCTGGACTCCTCTACTATTTTTAAGACAGTTTGAAATTTTTCTTCTAGGGAATTCCACATTTGATCTACCTTTGCCAATACTTCTAATGTAAATTTTTGAATGGACAAAATTTTTCTATTCACCATCTCTTCAAGTGGTGACTCTTCTTCATCTTTGCAAAATCTAACTTCCTTCTTTTGGAGGGAAGGATCTCTATTCTGCTCCTCTGCATTTTCTCTTTTCCTCAACTCACCTTCCTCCCTGGCAACTTGTTCTAACAATCTTTGTATTTGATGGGCTCTAAGCTTGGATAGCCTTCCTCGGGCATAAGTCCCATATGTTCTTCACATTTCATACCTAAGCCCATCTACGAGATGGTCTAGTTATTCCTTTTGGAAGTAATCATGGCCAAGGCAACAATGTAATAATGTATAATATCGACCCATGATAGCATTCAAGGATTTGTGTTTTCCTTGTTTCCATTCTTGGATTTTCTTACGCAGGTTAGACACTCCAGAATACATTTGATACTTATTATTGAATACCTCCAACATGGTACTCCATCGATGAATGGATTCTAGTTGGAAAGACTGATACTAGCTTTCTGCTTCCTTCATCAATGTCTATGAAAATAACTTTAGCTTTTGTCACTCATTTTCTATATTTTGCAAGGCACATGCATCATGGAATGCTTATAAATGGTTTTAAGGATTATCATTGTATCCCCCTTCAAATTGTGGGATGTTATTCAAGTCTAGTATTTTGATCCTACTATCTTTTTGGTGCCTTGTTGGGATCTTAAAATCCTATGTTATAACTAACATACTTCGAGTGGTAAGAAGGGGTTCATCATATCTATGATGTCTATGATGCCTATGTTGTTCCCTACTCTCCCTTCTTTCATGACGTGTCTCTCTAGAATTCCCTCGTCCCCTTTCTCTACTATTTTTTCGATGGTTTATATCTTGCCTACCCTTGTTCTCATGGTCTCACCCTTTGTGACTACGTTCAAATCATGAAGGAGAGGGAAACGGAGATGATGATGGTGAAGAGGAAGAAGGATTGGCACCATGATGATACCTATTATCTTCTCTTCGGTGGTCACGGCCTCGATCATGGTTACAATCAAAATGTCCATCATTGTCATGCATTTGTGTTCCTTTTCAAACCCTTTGTGTCCATTGACACTAGAACCTAGGTTATGAGTAGTTGAGTGAAGATTCTAATACACAACTCCTTGACCAAAGTCAACAAGAGGAACATCATTTTCTGGAAAACCTCCTGAGACAAGTTCACCACCCTCTTTTTCCCTTAAGACATACGGGACATCCTAAGACCACTTACCCTTCATAGATTCTTAATGTCTCTCTTGGTACAAATCCCTCTAGCATTATGGCTCCATGGGTCGATAATCTCTCAAATCTTGTTCATGCATAATGTACTCTGATTGTAGGTGCTACATACCAATTTCTATGAGAGCACAAAGAAGCATGCTTGGGATTGAGTGATTGCGAGGTAGCACTATGTTACCTTCTAAATCATGCCATCATAGCTATTCATCCTAGTGGATGATAAAGGTAAAGTTTGGTACATACTCATCAAGATGAGTGTATACCATGCGAAACTGTTAGGGCACTAGTGGATTATCTTGTGCACTCCACCTTCAATTGTTCATGGTATCGAACCTAGTCAGTGAAGCACTCTCATAAGAAGAAGGAGACATGATTAATTACTCAGTTTGCAATACCCTTATTTGGTAATTATAGGATAGTTAACTCTAACAGTTTGTTCCAATGATGGAAATATTTCCTAAGTTCTAATTAGTGCACAAACAACAAAATCCCAACAACAATGCCAATGATGAGTGATGAGGTATCCCTATGCCCAACCATATGAATATAAGCATTCACGCATGATCCAATTGAACTTTGAGGATTAAGTGCTTATGCTCCTACATGGAACAAGGATGAGTTATGCAATTGTTGTCTTGCCAAGCTTGCTTGTAAGGCATAATTGTATGGTTAAGTAAACTCGAGGTATATGATTTTTATGTTTTTTATATTTTCTATCTTAGTCTCCTAAGTGTATGCAATGAAAAGATTTAGTTAACTAATGGTTTTTCTATAAATCTAATGTGAATCAAATCCTAACACTAGCATCTATTCCCATTCTCTGGACACATCCTAAACTAGTGCAACACTACTAGGTTTACCAAACACTAGTCGTTACTGGGTTACCAAGTGTTTCACTTATGCTCAAAGTGGTTGTAATAAGTGTGCTAATTCATTGATAATTAACAATTAAATAGAAATAATATTGACTAACTAATGAAAGCATCAAATAACAGTAAATAATATTAAATGCAATAATTAAGCTATTCTGAATCTTGGAAGGTTTATCACAAAGTTCATCTTTATTTCCAAACACAAGGTGTGATCAGGTACACAATGCTCAAATAAAGATCCATTCACTTTATGACTCCTATTAAGAGCACTTAGAAATAATTCTAACTCTGGAAAGGAAAAACTGCAAGAGTTTGGCTAAAGGACTAAGAAAAACTATTCAAACCAAGTCCCCCTATCTCTTATTTATAGGCAATGAGATAGCCTCCAACATTGCATATTTGATATCACTTTAGCATCTCCGATATCGTGTATCCAACATCAGGGGTCTGATATCAAGGATCATAATCAAGAAAGAGGTCTCACTAGAGAACAAACACCACCAGCAGAGTAAGAAACTCAGTTCTTCAACATTCATCAATAAACACTTGCTACCGAACACTCTACCCAAGCAAAGGCTGAAGCACAACAAGTCTCAAAATAAGGATAGTGCTTCATACTATCACCTAAATGCCTCCAGGTCATTTTGGAAACGTTTGCTATGTCCATAGTCATTATGGAACTTAATTTTGGTCCTTTCATGTAGTTTTTACTAGAGGCCATGAGAACAAAACTCCAATCATGTCCCTTATGGCCCACCTTGATAACAAGTGGAGGCTAGTACTTAGGGGAAACCCTTTAATTTTGGCAAAATAAACAAGCTGATGCTATAGTGAAGATAGAGGGAATTTTCGTGTCATACTTAGTGGAAGCGATAGCCAAAGCCCTCAATTTGCAAAATGAAGGAGCTCATGTCATGCATATATCAACAAGGTTTGACACTGATATGAAGAGATTGTGGCTACAAAAAGCCTATCGCAAGGAAGATAAGGAATATCATGAGCTAACTTCAAAAGAGAAAATATATTTCAAAATTGGCACCTCCCACTTGTTCCGAACTAAAAGACTTAACAAAATATCTACTTATGTGGCCATATGAAGTATCATCTTAATGGGAAAATTCAATGTAAACATTGTCCATTTGTACTTCCTCAAAATCCAACAGTGATTTGAAGAGAAGAAGGCAAGGAAGCCTACACTACCATTTTCTACCTAATCAAGAACCTATGTAAGTAGGCAGATATTTTGGGTTACAAAAATGATGTTTTGAAAAAGGTTTAAAATGCTTCATATGTTGAAATGTCATATGTCACTAAAGAAAGATTAATTGCAGAAATAAGTAGGCACTAAGGGAGCAACAAGCTCAACTCCTACTAAAACCATACAAACTACTATTTAGTAGCAACAACAATAGTAAGAACAATAACAACAAGTTCCACCACCACCATCGCAAGATTACAGGCCCTCAATTAGCTATATATAGTAAATTCCAGATACAACTAGGTGGGGAATAGGAGAGGGGATCAATCTCTATAAAGTAATAGAAGATGTAGTTAAGCCCACCATCTCAATGAACTTTGCTAGTGGGCAAATATCATTGCAATTAGGAGAAGGAGATGCTTGGTCACAACATATTTTTGGGAATGTTGAATCATTTCATGTGATGATAGAGACTGAAGAAGGAAGCACAATAGTGGTTATGTAGCATCAAGATGTAGCAGGAACCATAGAAGTGATCACTAATCACATTAAGGAGTCTTTTAATGTTCCTATTATGTCATCGGTTGATCTTTTAGGAGTGAGAGATGCTCAAATACTTGTCAGTTCCTCAATGATTCTTGCTAAAGATGAAGATTGAAAGGATTAAGACCATTGAGAGAGAGAAATTTAAGAAATGAGAAAGAATCAAAATAACCTAACATCAGACTCCATGATGAAACATAAAGAATGTATAGAAATGAGGAGTTGGTCCACACCCCCAACAAAATTGAGGTAAGAGATAAGCCATCGCATTTCTATTCACATTAATAATATTCCCACATTAGATTTTGACTAATCCCTTGATTTTAGGGTTTCTTCTTCATCACCTTTTATACACTTCCTAATATTTATGAAATATCTCTTATAGATACCTTGAATGGTTACATGCTAATATTATCATCCTCTTATTTTTTCATATGCCATATATTTAACGTTGGCATTATCCTCACAAAGATGTACTCAACAAACTACTACATATAGGGATTCCTTAGACTCACATATAGGTATCGGCTAAGGTAGACCAAATGTGGGATTCCTTAGACTCACGAATAGAAACAGTCCTGAAAATTGTAGAAGAGTCTAAGGATGAGCAAAGTAGTGATAAAGGCAAAGACATGCGGAGAAACTTTAACCCTGCACATAACAAGGGTAAGGGAAAAATCTCTAACTCCGATGAGGCTGAAAATTCTGATTCAGACAATGACGGTGGATGTGAGGTCTGCTATTATGACCATCC